>CAXKVY010004437.1:0-25760 GCA_964058915.1 Tetropium fuscum | reverse complement strand
GGAAGCTGCTAAAGCGAAAATTGAGGCAAAGGAATCGGCAGGTGAGGAAAAACTGTTGGTTACTATGGCTTTGCAGAGTGTTTTGTTGGCCCCTACACTAGAGGCCTATCAATCTACTACAAACAAAAGCTGCAAATCCACAATTTCACTGTTTATTCTCTTAATGACGGAAATATGAATTTATACGTTTGGTATGAGAGTAACGGCGGTGTGACTTCAAATGAGTTTACAAGTTGTATTGTAGATTATATCAGAGCAACTACTCAAGACAGAAATTATGCACATGTAGTACTAATTTTTGATGGCTGCAGTTATCAGAATCGTAACAAAGTATTGTCTAGTGTCTTGTTAAATTTCGCTCAGCAGTTGCAAATTATAATAGAACAGTTGATATTGGAACGTGGTCATACTATGATGGAGGCGGATTCAGTCCATTCCTCATTAGAGGCACATTTTAAGCCACCAATGTTTGCCCCCAGTGACTACATTATCAGAATGAGGCAAGCTAGACTTCAGCACCCTTATAACGTCCACAATATTGACTACATTATGGCAAGTATTAGGCCAAATCGAATAACAATACCCTTTCGGGGTATACTATATTTGCCGTCAGGAAAAAAGCAGTATAAGATCCGTCATACAGATGAATGGACTGATTTTACTGAAGGGCGTACTAGCCATAAAGGTAGAAAAGACAACCTACATAGCATTCCAAAGCCTCTATATACACGACCGATAAAAATTAAAAAACAAAAATACAGCACCTACAAGAATTAAAAGCCGTAATGGAAAGAGATTATCACCCTTTTTATGATGAACTGCCACACTAGGCCTCATATTTAACTAACTTTGGTATATCTTTTATTGTAGGTATTTCTATTTCTATTTTCTCTCTAACTCTATGCTGAATTTATAAGAAAAAACCTTGTGTTGATCCTGGTGTTAGAAAATAAACAGTTTTAAACATTTCATATATATTCTTATTACTTTTTATTTCATATTTATATTTATTACTGCACTTGAATTTCTAAATTTATGTAAGTACATAAAAATTAAGGTAATAATAATAATTAATAAAGTACACAATTAGTAACCAAAGCATTTTTTATATACGTAATATCTGTTAACTGAAAATAAAAAACAGCATTATCTGCCATGTGCACTACCAATCGAAAAAATTAAATAATTATAAATATTGAACATTGTTGAATTCTCAAGTAACAACTAACTTATGTATTCAAGTATATCATAATTTAATAACTAATTAGTTTTGAATTGATCGCAATTTTCTAATTATAATGAAGTTTTAGGCTTATTGTGAAAATTTTATAATTTTTACATAGCAGCTATTACCGTGCCAACGACGATATATATATATATATATATATATATATATATATATATATATATATATATATATATATATATATATATATATATATATATATATATATATATATATATATATATATATATATATATATATATATATATATATATATATATATATATATATATTAAGAAGAAATTAGATTTTGAACGATTTAAAATATTTTGAAAACATATGTTGTTATAATTCACGAACTATAGGTTGGATTTACATGATTTTTTTTTTAAATTGTAGGTTTGTTCGTGCAGAATGCAGATGTGCTACTGAATTTCAGCTCAATTTTAAATGTTGACCATATATACAAGGTATTTTAACCATTGGATTACATTGGATTACATTGGATTACATTGGATTACATTGGATTTTTCCATAAAGTTTGCAACACTTACTGTGGTAAATGCAAGCAATAAAAAGATGAAAATTTTGGTACAACTTTAGCGTAGTCTCTTCTTAACAAATCATTTTTTTATTCATGTCAATATCTCTATTAATAGGGAAGATATGATTAATTAAAATAATGACTATGTGTCATGGTAATTTTCAATGCAATTGCCAATGGATTTTTGCAAAGTTGCTTTAGCATCTTCGTTTGTTTTTTTTTGACAAGTGTCGCTAGTGTTTCTAAGTTAATTGTTGCGATTTGGTCTGAATTATAACAAAGTAACAGTAAACAATAAAGAGTAATAATGGTCTCAAATGCAACTGGCGCCGCCAGAGCCATAACTTTAATACAGGAAGGGCGGTCACAATACTATGCGGTATGTAACCACTAGGGTTTTTATCAGATTGAACGATGTTAAAAATGAAAGGGAGCGTCTTGGGTTGGCAAGAATATGTATACATACATAAATATATACATACATGATCTCATAGTCCTGGGTTCGTCGCGTATGCTTTAGAGTTAGAAGGGGAAATCTGAACATTGATACAAGGAGATTTAGCTTACCTCATATGCTCTCATGATGTCGATGTTAATCATGTATGGCTAAAACCTCACATCACCACCAAGATTCACGAACTAACTTTGTCGGATACGCGACGAACCCAGGACTATGAGATCATGTATGTATATATTTATGTATGTATACATATTCTTGCCAACCCAAGACGCTCCCTTTCATTTTTAACATCGTTCAATCCGATAAAAACCCCAGTGGTTACAAAGTGGTGTCAGGTGTGGGGTAGCCCGTTGTACACATAAAGAGAAAACCCATGAAAACTCTTCTTGGGCTTTGATAATTCATTTCCCAAAACAATACAATTATGGCATTTCTGAGATACTCTTTCTGCATTAATTAGTTAGCTGTTTGGTCATTTTGCCCATACCCGGAAACCATAAATTAAGTGACACTTCTAATGGACAACTGCAAAATAACAATTATTTACGATTATGGTCGAATTTTTTCCGTGTCGCTTTATGGGTAGACCCTGTTCATTTTACAATAGGACAATTGTTTCAGATATTTTACTATTACTTTGGAGAGATATTTTTCTCAGCGTCACACATCTGTTAGTTATTAACTTTCGAAATGAATTTGAACTCAGCGGAGAACATAAATAAAGATGAATTACCCATTAAATGTGGACCTTCTTAGAATTAATTATCTAAATAATAAACAAAGGACAACGTTAAATTTTGTGTCGCTATTCCCTTTCCGAACAGAATTATGACCTGCACTTTACCATTTTGTTACAGGTACAAGTTCTAGGTATTCCGAGATGTAGCATTCAAAGAGCCGTGGAACGGTTTCGAAAAACTGGAGAATACACCAGAAGAATGGGATCAGGAAGAAAAAGATGTACAACTCAACAGGACCACCGTTTTTAAGCCCTAAGAATACTACGAAACAGGGACTCTACTTCAGTTAGTGAGCGGAATGCTTTACAACATGTACGTGGTGTAGATATAAGTGTACGAACTGTGAGAAGAAGGCTAAATGAAGTTGTCTTAAAGTCAAGAAGACCTGCCAATGGTCCATTGCTGACTAGAGAACATCGTAGACAGCGCCTTCTTTTCGCCAAACTTGGGGAATTGAGGAACGGGGTAAAATCCTGTTTACAGATGAATCGAGATGTTGGATGTTATCTCCAGATGGCCGTCACAGAGTATGGCGAGGAGGTGGCGAGTATTTGGATCAGGTTGATGTTAACCGTATGGCGTGGCTTGAAAGAAGCCCGGATCTTAACCCTATCGAACATGTTTGGGACATGGTAGGAAGACGTGTTCGAGCCCAAGTTCCTGCTCCTAACCCGAGGGAGCAGGAACCCGAGGGAGCTTAGTACAGCTGTCGTACAAGCATGGGATGAATGTGACCGAGGTGCAATTCATCATTTATTTGAGGGGATGCCAAGACGCATGGAAGCTGTAATTCTTGCTCGGGGAGGCAATACAAGATATTAACTGTTTTTTTGAAGTTTATTTTTGTTGTTAATTTTAAAATATTGTTACCTACATTCATTATCGAGAAATTTTTGATGTTGGTTCTTTGTGAAGTTAAAAGTTAATGTTAATTATAAATTGAGGAACTACGTCAATATTTTAATTATCTTCCCTATTAATAGAGATATTGACATGAATTAAAAAATGCATTGTTAAGAAATAGCCATTATAAGTTGTAAAAATTAGGGGGAATCGCCGCTTCACTTGCTCTACCCCATGAGATGTCACTGATTTTTATACGTAACTGATTTTGAGGTGAATGTCCAAGTTGAGCTCAATAAATACACGCACACAAACTTGCTAGCTGTATTTAATCCGTCTTGCATTAAATATGTGACCTTTGGAGCCGTTCAGAGCATGTATAAGAGGATGAGCCAGGATGTAGGTAATAGGATGTTAGGTCCACATCCATCAGGCTTCCCTACTTAGAAGGATTCGGTCCCCGGGAGGTGCAGATTGCGCCGCCACGTCATGACATATGATATAACGACACTCTAATTCCGCTACTGCTATTACGGACATTCACCACTGACTCAGGCAGTCAGTGCAAAAATAAAACGTTTAGTATCGTTTACCGGATCCGTTTCATTTGGCATATGCGACAGAGCAACGAGGAAATGCCTTTCAAGTTGGTCTACTAAATCAATTAGTAACAATCATAGTGAAGTGAGTGGATCTGGAGAGTCAAAGCTGCATTCGATATCTCTGTTTCTGTTTCTCTCTCCTCATATTTGTCATATGCTTTATCTCACTTGCGAGACGAGAACTTTATAAAATGTGTCGTGACGCGACCTTGAAAAATCACTCTCATGCGGCGAAAGTACTCATTTCAAAAAACTACAAATACACATGTCATATTCACTGTGACACATGTAATCACAAATTATAAAACAAGTGATGTCCAGTGCCCAAATCATGATTCATAGCATCAAGCAAGTAGCATCAAATATATTGTCAAAAATTCTGATATTACACCACACACAATAAGGCATCCGCGGCACGTGACATTTATGGGCGTGGGTAGTTGGCGTGGTGGTAAACCAAAGAGTTATAACGTTAGATTGACTTGATTTGACAGCCGGCCAGTCAGCTGTGGCAACGAGATATAGGGAGATAGAAGTAAAATAAAGTTTACACAGCATTTTTACTTAAGATGTCTCAAAAAGTTATAACCTCAACCAATAGAATCCTAGAAACAAACAAAAGGAAATTTAATTATACGTAATTTGGCGTATTTTTTAAAATTTATTTCCGGGGAACACACAAATCTGACTCTAAATACGGTCATCGTAAAATATCATTTTACGACGGTCGACATTCTGCGGCGCGGCGTAACGAAATTCGCCGATTTAAGCCGGCCGGGAGTCACGTTTCGTTGTTCCCTTAGTCTCTTAGTGATGTCAGGCCGTTTGAAGCGTGGTTTTCTTTCGTCGCGAGATCGAGAGTTGTGACGCAGAAACAAAATAGTATAAAAATTATTGTATTATAGTGTCTAGACCTACTTTTATTATAAGTTTACCGGTTTTAAAATCATTCTGGGACTAGGACTAGATAGCATAGTGACAGTACAGAATATTTTTAATCCGATTGTGCAGATTGTTGTGTTTACTGCTCGATCTACTGTGTTTATTAATTATTTGTACTTTATCCGAATACAGAAATTACAGATACAGAATAATACAAACGGAAATGGATCCAGAAAAAAACTCTGCTCAGTATCTGTTAAAAAAACAATCCAGTGCTTTTTGAGCAAAAACGTACTTAAAGAAAAAGGCGAGGAGTAGGCCTACCATTGTGATAGCTTTGTGCTATGCAGTGGCCGCTATTCCTTTGGGAATACTTTAGCCGGTTGTTATAGTGTGAATTTCTATTTTGTTTTTGACTGACCAATGTTCTGGCTGTATTTTTCCGACACCCCGGGGATAATACACACCGGAGAAGAAAGTCAAGAAAGCCAGAAGCAAGGCTCTGCCGTTGGGGCCCATCAGCCAGGGGTAAGTTGCGCAACTTCACGTGATACTGATACCATTTGTGGGGAGGGTTACCTGAAATTCGTGGCATACCCCTTACGAGGCGGTCTCGGCCTACATAAATATTAGGGGTAAAGAGCGATGGTACCGTTCGGTCCTATCCTATCGAGGTCACATCTCTAGCCAAGAATATTGACCCGCGCTTTATTTTATTTCCGGTGTGGGTAGGATAGGAGGATTTTTGCGCGTTTTATACTATTGTTGTTGTATTAGTATACATAAGCTATGTCTAAATTAACATAGCTTACGTATAAAATCGAGCAGAGTAAAAGTGTTTTGGTGTTTGGGTAAACTATTTTGAATATCACTACATTAAGATGACTTCACAGTCAACGGAACTGAATCTATATCGTAAGTACAGTACTAAAATTAGGTTCTGATATTTGATTTCTAAAATCCTGTAAACGTGATTCTGTTTTTCCGAGTTTCATTCAAGTTAAAATTCCAATTTGTTCGAATTTTTCAAATAAGGTTGCTTTATTTGCAAAAAAAAATTGGCTGGATTTAGAAATCAAATATATGTACAGTAAACGGAGTTGGTATGCTTGAAATACAAGCATACGAGTTTTACAAGAAGCTTACTTTTAAGTTAAATAATTTAGAATATGAACCATGGTGCGAATTTCAGAGCATGTTTTTATCAATTAATGCAAAATGTATTATAAAAAATTAAAAAGATTGACTACCAATGTACCAAAAAATGGTCCTCAGAAGGTTGTTAACATTGTGAAAAATCACTCGTCACTCTTTTGATGAAGAAGAACTTTACCTTCTAAACAAGTGAAATGTAAAAATAGTATGAATAGCGACAAGGGACTTATACCTATAGCGTGACGAATGACGTCACCATGAAAATAGTATAAATAAAGTAGATTTTTTTTACCCATAACCAAGCGTCTAACCCCCATATTAACTAATTTATTAATATCAACAGAGTAGAAAAGATAAAACATAACAAACAAAACAAAACATAAAACTACAACATGCAAAATAAAAATAAAATAAAAATAAAAATAAAAATAAAAATAAAAATAAAAATAAAAATAAAAATAAAAATAAAAATAAAAATAAAAATAAAAATAAAAATAAAAATAAAAATAAAAATAAAAATAAAAATAAAAATAAAAATAAAAATAAAAATAAAAATAAAAATAAAAATAAAAATAAAAATAAAAATAAAAATAAAAATAAAAATAAAAATAAAAATAAAAATAAAAATAAAAATAAAAATAAAAATAAAAATAAAAATAAAAATAAAAATAAAAATAAAAATAAAAATAAAAATAAAAATAAAAATAAAAATAAAAATAAAAATAAAAATAAAAATAAAAATAAAAATAAAAATAAAAATAAAAATAAAAATAAAAATAAAAATAAAAATAAAAATAAAAATAAAAATAAAAATAAAAATAAAAATAAAAATAAAAATAAAAATAAAAATAAAAATAAAAATAAAAATAAAAATAAAAATAAAAATAAAAATAAAAATAAAAATAAAAATAAAAATAAAAATAAAAATAAAAATAAAAATAAAAATAAAAATAAAAATAAAAATAAAATTAAAAATAAAAAAAAAAATAAAAATAAAAATAAAAAAAAAATAAAAATAAAAATAAAAATAAAAATAAAAATAAAAATAAAAATAAAAATAAAAATAAAAATAAAAATAAAAATAAAAATAAAAATAAAAATAAAAATAAAAATAAAAATAAAAATAAAAATAAAAATAAAAATAAAAATAAAAATAAAAATAAAAATAAAAATAAAAATAAAAATAAAAATAACAATATGAAAATGAAAATGAAAATGAAAATAACAATATGAAAATGAAAATGAAAATAACAATATGAAAATGAAAATGAAAATGAAAATGAAAATGAAAATAACAATTAAAAAGCATGAAAACAGTATATAACACAAATTAACAAAAAGAGGCATCAGAAAAATATAACAGTAATAATAAAATAAATATAAAAGTACCCAAAAGAAAAAGACCCAAAAATATACTAACATAGAATTAAGAACAAATGCATCCAGCGCTTTTTAGCCCCCGCTTATGTAGCAGTATCTACTAATACAAATTTTTAACACACCCGCAAATCCATCAAGCATCCCCAGCCATATCTCTAAGACAAATAGACAAAACTGGATAGTCTAGAACAAGTAGCATTTCCAATAAAAACATCAGGCAAAAATATCCCGCGAGGGATAGATGCCACTGCATTATGCAAAGCTACGCAATGCAGCAGTTTAAGATTAGTTTTAATCGTCTCCGGATGATGGCAACTTGGTTAGCGAAACGCGCGTCGAGCAAAGTAAAAGTGTTTTGGTGTTTGTAGAAACTACTTCGAGTGTTATAAAATCGAACTGTTTTTTAAAACGGTTCAAACGGAACCGAAATCAGCAGTGGATTTTACGACAACTTGTAATATTACCGCTTGAAATTAGAAGCAGTAAATACGATAAAATATACCTTCACTTCCTGATTGTTAATGATGACGGAACATCCATTTAGGACAGCTCCGCCACACTGATTATTAGGCAATCCAAATTGATACCAGACAGAAACAATTCTTCTGCTAAGTGCTCCATATAATTATCCACTTGTTACACAACAAAGTACTCGGACATGGGATGGGGACATACGAGTGAAAAGTCCTCTTGTGTGTGTCGCAACGTGGGAGGAGATCACGGCACGGATCGGGTCTTCCTAGTATCAAGCAGGAGGCGGTCACCAATGAACTCTTCGTTAGTCTAACAAAATACACGTTTGCCGAGCTATCGGAGGATTGCGAATCGACGATGCCTAGTACGGTTGCTAACGGGTGATTTTGGGTTTAGGGGTCTCGCGGGGTTTGGATACATTTTCAGTCACTGCTTAGTGGTACCGTAAACCGGGGCTACTTCGACAGGTATTTGACATATTTAACTTCGCCCATGAATATGTATCAACTGGAAATCATTGACTATTATGCCATTGTAACACTTGATGTCTTGGCTTTCAACCACGAAAAAATTTTTGTCCCCCACCCCCAACCCCCTTTTTTGCCTTCTTTTGGTGTCGAAGTTACCCAGGGTTATGGGGTAACTTCGACACCCTATGTATTTTAGTAGATTGTCGAATTAGGAAATCTCATGGGTAAGTTGGACATCAAAAAAAATAAAATTCGAATAATTTTACATAGTTTAACCATATTTAAAGGGTCAAAAGTATCAACTAAGAGTACAATAAAAGGTCATATGTTATAAAACGTTTGTATTAAAATAAAAACCTTTGGTTTTAAGGCACATTTTAAGGCACATTAAGGCTTACAAAAACAAATCACATTCTGTAGAAAGTAAAACTAAGTAACAAAAAACGTAAAAAATAAAAGCAACATTCTCAAAAAACTTGGGTTTTATCCTTGAGCTAGGTTACGGGGCAAGTATTGTCACTTATGTAATTGGTAAACTAAATTACCAATAATATCAAAGGCCAAGGTATAGGGCCAAAAATATCAAAGGCCAATGGCCATTGATGGTGATATATAATATATTCATCGAGATAGCAACATTATTCCGGATGGATTTCAGCTGCTATCACCGATAAATTGGGAAATTCCTTACAAGGCGAACTAGAGCAGTATTGATAATATATAGACCCTATATATGAGAAATATATATAGGGTGAACCAAATTCTATACCAGCTATTAAAGGGAATGAAGCGGTCATCAATCTCTCGCCAAAAAGAGCACAGGACTCCGAGCGATGGATAGTAAAAGGCTAAGTAGGGCAATTCAACTACTTACAGGACACCATACCTACCAGATACATAACCTCGCGCTGCCTGAGCAACCCATATGCCGGCGGTGGAGGAAGAAGTCCACTGTCCAGCCCTAGTGCAACTGAGGCACCAAAGTACTTAGATTGCTGCAAAGTTGGCTTGCTGGGTTCGAATTCTAATTGGGTTAACCAAGGATCGTTTTCGCACCAAGCATACTCTAATCCATAACGTGAATCCACGTCGTAGAGACGTCGAGGCGTCGTAGAGTATGCACCGAAGAAGTTGCTGCTGCAGCGGAAAAATAATTTCAATACCACATTGAGGAGGAGACCCAAATGAGTCGATTCGCCATCGCGCACAGCCAAATGGATTTTGCGGAAAGATCTTGATCCAGCTCGTGCGGGAATTGAATCCGCTTGACCATCGTATGCGTCGTACGTTCGTAGAATGGACGGAAAACGAGATGGCTATTGATCCCAGTTTTCACCACAAATGTTTGTTTAGTGATTTTTGCTCTGGTGGCTACGTCAATAAACAAAATTGCCGCATGCTGACTTACGATTACACAAACTTCTTTGGCAATAGCACTTCGAAAGTTGTCATCCATTCGCCTTCTTTTAGATGTTGAATATTCTGATTCAACAGTGTTTTTAAGAGAATCAGTTTGATTTCCAATGTCAGAAACACTTTTCTCGAAAATTAGTAGGTCTTTTTGCAACTGTACGCTGTCCTTATTTTTTTATTGCAATTATACAATATATCAACATGTGGCAAAATTTTATGGAAGAATTTTAACCAAAATATAAATTCTGGATCTTCCAATGCCCTTCTAAGATCGGATGCTTCATTTAAAGTAACACTTTTCTCACATCTGATCTCAATTTCTTCTAACACTTCTACAAGCTTTTCAAGATTTTCGTGAAGAAAATTAACTGTGCGAATAATATAATTCCATCTAGTTAGCATTTTATCTTTCACCCTAATAAAACCCCAAAAATATTCTCTGATGGAACCTTCATAACAATATCTTAATATTAAAACCATTTGACAATAATTTGAGGTATCAGTGGTTTCATCGCATTGTAAATTGCATTGCATAAATAGTCTCTCACCAGGTTTATACTTAGGCTTATCAGGGCGCTCAAATTCACCCTCTGACCTGAGATTGTCTTCTGGTTTAGTTGCTTTTGACCAGGTCTATAGCTTGGTTTTTCTGGTCTTTCGAAGTCTTCTTCAGGACGTAAGTTGTCTTCAGGTCTCTTTTGCTTGGGTCTTTCAGCCGGGGCCAATCCTGGCTTCTCGGGGCGTTCAAAATCATCCTGTGGTCTAGTCAAGAAGACGCGGGGATAAACTGGAACTTTTAGCTTCAATTTTCTAGATTTTGAGAATAACAGTGAGAAAAAAGCTCTCACTCCAACACCAAAAACTGTGTTTTGTTAAGGTTTTGGTATCCATCCTGTTCTGTCCATCCTGGTTTCTCTGGTCTTTCAAATTCCCCTTCGGGACGTAAGTTGTGTTCGGGTCTCTTCTGATTAGGTATATCAGCTGGGGACCATCCTGGCTTCTCGGGGCGTTCAAAATCACCCTGTGGTCTAGTCAAGAAGACGCGGGGATGAACTGGAAGTTTTAGCTTCAATATTCTAGATTTTGAGAATAGCAGTGAGAAAAATGCTCTCACTCCAACACCAAAAACTGTGTTTTGTTAAGGTTTTGGTAACAAAGGAAATAAGTGGAAAATTCAAAGACTATTTCGTCCATCTTTATGTCATTAGTGTTGCAATTCAGGAACTTTTTCTTGTTGAAATGGGACCATGTCGAACTTTCAGATGTTTAGCACTGTTTCAAGTGTTTCATTTGCCATCCTGTAGAAACTTCTGGCAACAATCCAAATTATTTCCGCTCGAAAATTGTGTCGATCGATATTAATTTGTCGATACGGTCGTTATTTTCGTGTGTACCACCCATGCTAACGCGTATTGCCACCGTATTACCACATATCGAAAGAGCAGTTAATGACATTATTTCCGCCTTTCACCGTCCAGTGCGGACGCGTGCCTTTACTGCTAACAATTCATTGGGACGGCGTCATTACAGATATCTGACCAGCGGAGGATGGAATGAAGCACATCATTAGCTGCCTGCCCCCTACGCTTGTTTATCCAGCGTGCCCTGTATTCTTAGCCAACGTGGATGTGATGTGTCGCCGAACGGTAGATCCACCGTAATAATCATGTGTGCATATATCATATCGTGCATTATGAATTCGAAAGCACTATTAGGTATACTGCCGTCTCACAGTGTGATATTTTAGCAATCTAGGTGGAAGTAATTATTGCACGAAAAGTACACAAACTTTTGTTAATTTTGCAGGCTTAATACTAATAAATAAGCGACTGAGTATATCATTTTCCAGTACATGTGACAATATGGAAAAGGAAAACTACATATTATGGATAATGAATTAATAATAATTACCCCATTTAAAAATAATTAACCTAAATTAATATTAAACATATATTTCGTTAGTTTAGTTACAGGTTTAGTTTATGTTACAGCGTTACACACTTTACCATCTACGACACAAAAGATTAATGTAGGTTTCATAAATACTTCCACGTCATTAACAACTATCTTCGTAGGTGAGAGTGTTTCAATTTGATCCTCAACTCCCTTAACTTCCCTCGTTATTACCTCAGCTGAGTTCTTGGCAAAAATAAATTTTATCGGGCGCCAGTATCTTACTGAAAGATGGAGCAAAATTTTGCCAAATGATGTGTTTACCGTTGTTAACAGTAGCGTATATTTGTGAAGGTATCATAGAAGGACTAAACAAACTTTGATCAGTCTGGTTCTCTTCACAAAAAGTTTGTCTGTATTTTGATTGTTCTGCGCCACCACAGTCCCATTTGATAATTATATTTATGTTGTTATTTGCCAATCGATGTAAAGTCTCAAGGACTTCTTCTAAAACTTGACATAAGCGCATTACAGTATGGTCAATGAGTGAAGATGAATTTCAGCTGCAGTTTCCATGATCATGATTCCAGAAGGATAACATAACTTCTTAGCCTCTTTTACATTGTAATATGGTGAATACAACGTTTTATTTATAGGCACAACTTGTTGATGTATTATGTTATACTGATGTCTAGAAAGTTTAGCATCAACAATTAGAGCGAGTTCTTGATTTACAGAGAGCGAAGCTGTCTTTTGAATACAAGACTTTCGAGCCTTTTTGATTGTAGTTCCTCTCTGAGGAGAACTAGAAGACATTTCTTTAAGTATTGCAGCAGAATCTCTTTTTCCTGTCTCCCGAAGTTTAATTTCAGTGGCCATGAATAATTCTTCTTGAATAGAAGACCTTGGAGTTTTAGTTTTGTGCACGTGTAGCCAGACTCTTTAAAACTCTTTTGAGTAGTAAGCCTGGATGACACTATCTGGACGAGTAAAATTTCCTTGAAGCCACAAAGCATTTTCAGTCAAAAATCGTTCTCGATGTTTTTCTGCTTTAACCGAATTTTGCGCACAATGTCTTTTATGTTTTGTATAAGACAAGGGACTAGCTTTCAACAATATATAAGGTTATTACTTACACGTTACTTTACTTCCTATTTAAAAAAAAATTACAGACTTACGAAATTATATACAAGAAAATTAAAACAACTTAACACACCTTGATAAATAGCAGATCACAGTAACAACACACAGATATTAATACAGAAGCAGGTATAGTTCTCTTATTGAATTAACTTAAACAACTAACACGGATGCGATAATACCGTTTATGTATACCCTCAGGTAAAAAAAAATATGACCTCCGCTTTTAATGTCCCAGGCCAATTGTGGAAAAAGTAATCATGTAGGGATGTAAGACATATTCTTCTATTAGTATATAATGTGTTTTTAACTATTTGCGTTATTAAAAAAATTAATTATTTCCACCTAGATTGCTAAAATATCACACTATGCGCTGGTCTAACCCATCCCCCTGCTGTTGTCTCTCGCGAATACGTAGTGAAACATTTATTGTAGTCATTTATTGATAATGAAGCGTATACATTATTGGTATTGACGTCCGTTGTCAAAATAATAACCTCGAAATCAGTGCCCACTGAAGAATCGAACGTCTCCACAAAAACAACGAAAACGCTGCTGCCAAGCTTGATGCCGTTATGAAATCTTTGAATAAATACACGGCAACCATCTATGTAGTTTGCCGTGCTAAATGGTGGCACGATGGTGTCTCCGATATAATAAAGAGTCCAGTGTACCGTTAGCGTCCTGCAGCGCGTTCTCCTCGTCCTCTCCGTGGGCCCGGGCGTGTCCTGCGTTTTAATATTGACACCAGGAAACGGACAATGATACCGCACATCGATGGCAGAGCCACGCATCCTCTAATTCTCAATTCGGAGGACATTGCATACGCCGGTGCCGAAGAAATGTTCAATTGTCTTCGAGGAAAGCGCTAACGGGATTCGAACATCCATACTCTGACACGTCTTTGGGACCATGCCGAAGCGTTGTGAGTACAAAACAGCCGGGACGCGGACGGTCATTTATCTCTTTTTCTAATATCGATTGCTTGAAAAAGTTCGCTTGTTTCGGTTCTCTTTTGCACCGGCGTCATTTGTTTATATTAAATAAATGGTATAAACCAGTGATAAATCATAAAATGTTCAGCTTTCTCGTTCTATTATTACCCCTGGAGATGTCGCATCCCACAGTAGAATTGTATTTAATACTGACCACAGTATTAAATACAACTGAACACTACACAGATAAAGCAGTCACCAGCAATAGACCAGATATCATACTCGTCAAGAAAAAAGTAAAAAACATACCTCATAGACATTGTAGTACCAAACGATACAAATATAATACAAAAAGAACAAGAAAAAATAACAAAATCCATACCTTTAGCAATCGAACTAAAAGAGCTCTGGAAACAGGAAACAGTTAAAATAGTACCACTCATATCGTGACCAGGTGGTTCAATAATGAGGCCGCCAATAATAGAGGGCGTCGAAATCGATGGAAATTATTTTCAAGCTCGTAAGCTGACCGCTAGAGGGCGTTGCAATAACATTAAATTAAAAAAATTAAATTACCTCCTTAATTTTCTATGCCAATGTAGGTATATTGCAAATATGTTCATGGTTTTTTTATGAAAAGTACCATGAACATATTTTCAAGAATGGCCTTTTTGCACCTATGTTTAGCCTATATAAAGTTGGGAAGCGACTTTTAGCAGAATGCAAAAAAAAACAATTAGAGATTTTGTTACTTTTTGTCCCAATTTTGTTACTGATATTATATAAAATTCTGAGACGAATTTTGTACCTTCTAGTGGAGCGAAATTGGGTCGGAAAGTAAAGTCCTTTAGTTTTTGAGAAAAACAAATCTTGCGTAGAACCGTAGCTTTTGTGAAACCTTTTTTATCGTCTTCACTGTCTTATTCTAAACATAATCGTGCTATCGAGCTGTTTTTTTTTAAATTAAAGTAGACACAAGCACTTCTAGACATGTACAACTCGATTATACCATTTCCACTATTATTCACAATACTATTATTAACATTTCCACTAAGGTAGAATACTTACTCCTTCTCGCATATGCTAGTAGTATTAACTGGTTGGCACAATTGGCTTCTTCATTAATTAGATAAGGGCATTTTCTTATAATATATCTCCTATCTTACTCTGGGTTAAGAGGTATCTCGCTTAAGTGAGCATGGATTATCGCACGGGCCTTAACACTATACAAGAAGCACAAGGGTCTCTCCTTGTTTTTTCATTGAGGTTTTGCAGTTTCTTAATTGATTAGAAGAATTTTAATGAGATGAGATTAATATGGGCCCAAGATAAATAAAAGATAGCATAAACAAACAGTTTCATTACCTGAGAAACTTCCTCGTTATCTGATAGCCTTTCAACTACTTCCGAATTGCGCTTCTTATCGAATTCTAGACTAGCAGCCATAATCATTATAGCTCCTTTCACGGCCATACTTGAAGTTTTATGGAAGAAGTGTAACGTAAATAAATTCCGTTCCGTTTTATGGCTAATGTTTGAATTCCTATTTCAAATATTTGAAATAAAACCGCGCGAACTTGTGGAAATTTACCGCGACTCACCATCTACCGTTATCCCTGCCTTTCCGTCCCGCTAGTGTCGCGTGGTCCCAGCAAGCACATTTACACGCGCTCATTATATCCGCAAAAATCATTCCCTTTCTGCCGACCTGCTTGCTTGAGCCTGTTGACCGTGGCTTACGTTCGCGAAGATATATCTTCCGTGTTTTAGTGTAGTGATTCTTAATTACCAGGTCTGAAATATTTTATTATTATTAATATATATCTGTGAGTGTTCTACAGCTGGGTAAAGTAACTAAAAGATTTCCGAAGGGGAATTAAGTCGTAATTCGACCATTTTCTGCTTAAGTGAAAATCTTAAAATAGGCGTTATGCCATATTAAATTTTACGGTTTGAACACTAGCAACTACTTGGAGTGAGCTGTGGGCACAAAGGCCACGTCTATATTTTTTTCTATTCTGGTATATTATTACCACTTTATTTTTTTATTGAATTAAATATATACTTAATTTAAATTTGAATCGTACGTTATCGTTCGATTTTAGACTACTTACCTGATAATTAAGAATCAACGATACTGTTTTACCGAATGGTAGCATACTTTTAGTTTATTTAGAAGATATTACTTCGACGGCGTAGGCCATAGATTTCAATTTTTTATTTTTTATTTAATCGTATAGAGTAAATTTGCATACCACATTCATGTCTTGATAATATTATTTTTTACTTTGATAAAGTCTAATCTCATTTTTTTGGAATTTAATCAACATTTACTTCCAATATTAACATTACAATATTTTTTTATATAATTAAAACTCTTATTTTGGAACTATTAATCTAGTTATTTTATTTAAATTCCTTTTAGTATAAATTTCACTCTTGGCGTGACAAAGAAAACCATACAAAGTGCCGTGTAGTATATCGGTTTCTTCACCTTTCTGCAAAATTTCATAAAGGCACATCAAAGGGTTTTCTAGTTTTTTTCCAAGAGAGTAAAAGGAAATATATCCTTTCTTGATAAATTATTTTTTTTTTAAAATATTTTCGAGGCGTGACAAAGAAAGCCATACACACTGCCGTGTACTGTATCGGATGCTTCACCTTTCTGCAAAATTTCATAAAGGCCCATTTAATGGTTTTCTAGATTTTCCAAAAGAGTAAAGGAAATATCACTTTTCTTGATAAATTATTTTTTTTAAATATTTTGGAGGCATGGCAAAGAAAACTATACAAAGAGCCGTGTTCTATATCGGTTTCTTCACATTTCTGCAAAATTTCATAAAGGCACACTAAAGGGTTTTCTAGTTTTTTTCCAAGAGAGTAAAATGAAATATATCCTTTCTTGATAAATTATTTTTTTTAAAATATTTTCGAGGCGTGACAAAGAAAGCCATATACACTGCCGTGTACTTTATCGGATGCTTCACCTTTCTGCAAAATTTCATAAAGGCCCATCTAATGGCTTTCTAGATTTTTCCAAAAGAGTAAAGGAAATATCACTTTTCTTGATAAATTATTTTTTTTAAATATTTTGGAGGCATGGCAAAGAAAACCATACAAAGAGCCGTGTTCTATATCGGTTTCTTCACATTTCTGCAAAATTTCATAAAGACACATCAAAGGGTTTTCTAGTTTTTTTCCAAGAGAGTAAAATGAAATATATCCTTTCTTGATAAATTATTTTTTTAAAAATATTTTCGAGGCGTGACAAAGAAAGCCATACACACTGCCGTGTACTTTATCGGTTGCTTCACCTTTCTGCAAAATTTTATTGTCCAAAAAAATCATTATTTATTCACCAATCACCAATTAGGGACCGAAGCTGAAGGGCGAGAATCGTAGACGTTAATTCACTCAAACCGCGCCGATGGGCAAGCCCGTAGCATAATATACAAAATAATGCACGAAACAAGTGCACCTGCACTGAATTCCTCTTCAAGTCGGTTTACGGAGTCTGTTTTAATATAAAATCCAAAAATATATTTCCCACTACTTGATTGATGGGGTATCGTTACTTATTAGTTATTAGTTTTATTACTTGTTAGAGTAGAGATTAGCTATTACTATATACATAATTATATAAAAATCATAGCTGAAAAGCTAAAGAATAAAGGGCGATATTATTTTCGTATTATAAGATATGCAAAATAATTAGTTTCCTATTTCCTACACCCTACATGCCTAACCTATAGGTAGGTTATAATAAATAGGTAGGTACTTCGATTAACTGGTTTTTAATGGTGGTTCTAATACTAGATAAAATTTTAAATCCCCTACAATTTAGTGGTAATTATAATAATAAAGTTTTTATTATTATAATTACGTATCACTGTGGCTGAAAATATGTGGATAACTTCACACCAATAAGCAAAGTATGTAAATTAATGTTATTTATTTTGCCTAATTGAAGAATACGTTTTAATTTAATTTTTTGCACTTATGTGTACTATGCTTATAAACTTAACACTAAATCCACACCTTATCCTTCCCTTCCTGTCAAGGAATATGCTCATACCTCCACGTGGTCCACCTCGTTGCTGGGCAAAATATTATTGGCTAAACTGAGCACCTACCTAATCAATCACCGACCAACTGTAATACCTATAATAAATATAAGAAATTACATAAAAACTAAATGAGGTCCTGGGTAAGCAAGCGCGCGTGTTTTGTTTCTAGAGATCCGCGGCTCCTTTTATCGATATAATGAGGGTTCTTTGCTCGGGTTTTTATGTCTCATATTTCAATGCTACAAACATAGAAAGTTTAATTTAAAAATATGAACCGCCGCGGCGATATATATTTTTATTTCATATTATATGAAGTAGGTCAAATCTACCGCATTTGTTAAACGCATATTACTTCCCTGGAAGATACAATATGCACGGGATTCTCTGTCGCGTGATAGCACCAGTCTGATTCATGCCCAGCTAATGATTCATCCGATTTTCCGGTAAATCATCCTCCCACATCAACTCGCCGACGTTTGTCAGATCGTTTCCAGACATTCTGACGCGTGCTCGCGGTTCTTGCTTCTTTATTGTCGAAGATAACGTCATCGTGGTCGACCGACACCGATCAAGATTAGATTAGATATAATATTATATTCGACATAATGAAATGACGGATGTCTGTACCTACGTGCGGGTTCGCGGAACGAAACGAAGGTAAGTCATTGACGATGAGGACTAGCTGGTCATACCGGGTAAATATTATTCCGGCTGGTTTCCTGGATTTGTTGTTCTCATGGGTTTTCAGATATTGCGTATTTATAGCTCGCGCTTATCGTTGCATTTAGTCCAGGCTGTGAACCGGGATTTATGCTATAATAAAAAAAACATGTAGCTTCGAATCGAATTTTTTTTGAGGATTTCGCTTCAGGGGGCATTCATCACCTTAAAACCTCTTAGGAACCCAAATCCCACCCTTTGGGGGGGCAAATGGCTTAAATCCCCCACAAATTATTAAAATATAAAAGTATTTTGGCATTTCGAGTACACCTAGGGGTTTTTTTGGGTCGCTGAACCCGAATACGACATCAGATTTACTTGGACTCCATCATAGGGGTGGTAAAATCCATAAAGTTGGCCAATTTTGCACCCCCGGAATGTTTTTTCGCAATTTACTTGTTTTTGGCATCTCGAATGCACCAAGGAGGTTTTTTGGGTCGCTGAATACGATTCCAAAGTCAGATTCATTTGATTATCATCGTAGGGGTGGTAAAATGGCTGAAATTGGCCGTTTCTGCACCCCCAAAGTGTAATTTCGCAATTTGGACAGGATATTTTCACAATTCCAATGAAGAGCTGCAACCTACAAATTGGAGATGGAAAATACAGGCGGGTGAACTCAGTCCTGTCCGAATGAGAGAGGTACCAGCACCACAACAAATATTAAATGTTATTTCGTGTGAATGCAAAAAATGATGCGGGAGATCATGCGGCTGTCGAAAGAATGGAGTACGATGCACAGTGAATTGTACGAATTGCAAAGGATCGACATGTGCCAATGTTGACACCGAGACGTCTGCCAATGATGACGAAGATGATGATACGCAATTATACGATCATATAGACTTTACCAACGGCAAAGATGAAGATCAACGTGGTAATAATATTAGAGGCGAGCCAATTCTTGAAAATGATGATTCTGATGACGAATTCTGAATATTGTAAATAATTTGATAAAAAAAATAAAACGTTAAGAATAAACTAAAATATAAACAATTAAATATTTGTGTTCTTATTACGATTATTATTCCTATCCTATTATTATTATTATTATTATTATTATTATTATTATTTTGGTGCTGGTAAGTCCCCCCTGGCCTCCGACTAGTCCAGAGAGTCCATCCAGCGGTAAGCGGTCATTGAGGTCGCAATTCGTGTGTCCTGAGTAGACGCAACGAGCCAAGTATGACGGCCTTCTGCATCTTCCCAGCGATGACTTCTGCCGGTTGACGGCATGCTGGGATGGTTCTTAATTCTGAGAGCAATGATTGTAGCGTACCTCCGAGAGAGCCAATAATAAGAACCACTATTTTAACAGAATAACCCGGGTACAGCCTGCAGAGTTCAGAGAGTAAATCTCGATATTTTGTCCGTTTCTCCTCCTTCTTCAAGACGATGTTCTTTTCGGCCGGAGCCGAAAACTCTATAACGAACATCGTCTTGAGTTGGTGGTCGAGGAGGACTATGTCAGGCTTGTTGGCTTGTATCCGCCTGACGGTGGGGAATGAATAGTTCTAGTATAACCGGGACCTCCCATTCCCCACAACGGACTCAATATCCCCCGGAGCATAGGGCAACACCGGTGTCTGATCTATACCGTACGACTGCCGTAGGTGGTAATGCAGCACTCGTAATGCCGCGTTATGTCGATGGATATAGGCAGAGACCGCATATGGTGGACAAGCTGACAGCAAATGCATAATGGTCTCTGGGGCCCGACGACATGCTCTGCAGCTGACGTCAGGCACTTCTATACCCATCACGCGGCTTCGGTAGACCAGGGTGTTTCATACACCATCTTGGCAAGCTAATATAAAACCTTTGGTCTCTGACTTCAGCCCAGCTAACCTCAAAAAGCTAAAGGTCAGCTTTTGGGATAAGCCTAAGTCTTCTATATTTCTATAGTAGACTCCGTGCAATGGCTTATCCCTGTGCTGCTGAAAACGAAGTGTATTTCCAGCAGCCCGAAGGTGGGCTTTCAACCGAGGCGGGTCCAATTCGGTGACAGAGTTTGGATTATTCTGCTCGGTGTCGAAGTCGTTCCAAAATCATATTTATTTGTTTTGTTGCACCTCGGTAACTTTATTCTCTTTGCCTGCCCATTGTCGTCTGAAAAAAGGTTGTTTTTGGCGGCCTCGGCCCTTCTCTTGGTTTCCTTGTTTTTCGACTTTTTAATCGTTTTTAAAATTAAAACATCTTTGTTTGGAGTGGATGTTATAACATGGGACATTTGTTTCTTGGGTTGCCTCCGTTTTGTTATCTTCTCTTGAGTAGGTTAAGATGGTCCAAAATTTATTCGAATGTTGTCTCCATAGATTTGTTTAGTTCCGTATCGGGCTGATCCAAAGACTGATGGGGTTCCGGCGTTCGTTGCCGTGGTTCGGTATGATCTTGCTGATTGGTTTGCAGGATATCGGGATTGTACAGTTACAGCTTTCCCCAAAGTAGCGACTCTCATATAGGCAAGGTTAAACAGCTCTGCCATTTCAAACGGAGTTATCTTCTCATGGGGGTGGGTTTCTAAATATTTGCTACATTCAGTGTTAAAAGCAGTCTTAAGAGGTGAATAAAATGTGACATCCAATGGTTGAAGGCGATGTGAGGTATGCGGAGGGATTGTTAAAAGAAGAAATCCATTGGTTTTGCAAAACTCGTAAACTTCAAGGGTACAATGTGTAGTATGGTTATCCATGATGAGCAAAACAGGATTCTCCAAAATTTGCTCAACAAATTCTTGAAAATACTGAACAAACAGTTCCTCTGTTATCCAACCTTTTTCAGAACAAAAATATGCTGCCCCTGGAGGACCTCCTTTTTTCAGTAGAGGATTCATTCGCTCTCTACCGAAGATAAACATAGGAGGAACATAAATCCCTGATGCGCTGAATGCACAGACCACTGTAATATTTTTTCCCCTTTCCCAACTTGTTGCGAAACCGACTTGCTTCAACCCTTTTTGAGCGAAAATTTTTCCAGGTTTCTGTACAGTTGATATACCCCTTTCATCTGTATTGAAAATTCTAGATTCCTTGCATTTATATTTCGTTAGAACATCATTCAAGTTCTAAAAAAATAATGCCACCTGTTCTTTATTGAACACAGTTATTCTGTTAATGCTCGTAGCCTCCGGTTTTCTTAGGGAAATATTTGTATTACGTTTCAAAAACCCGCTGAGCCAATCATCACATGCACTTTGTTTTACAGTACTGAAAGGGCACTTCAAATTATTTTTCTGTGCATTTCTGTGCATTTCCTGTCTAGTTGTGCCGTAAAAGAGTTTAGACAGCTTTATAATGTGTACTGCTAGGTGCTCCTCTTCAGCCTTGGAGAACACTGACGAACGTCCTAAAGATGGTCCTTCGTTGTTTTCACTTTTAATTCTTTTTTGTAAGGTGCTTCTTGGTATTTCAAAACTTCTGGACACCTCTCGACCGACCACTTCTTATAGCAGCTATAGCTGCCGATAACGTATCTTATAACACCTCGGCATCTGATGGCAGATATTGTAATGTTTCTTGTGTATGGGCAATGGGGTAATGGTGGCCGGCCACCATTACCCCGGTCTGAGTCTATCATAACCCCCCCGTATATATTATGAGTCTATCATAACCCCGTATATATTATGAGTCTATCATAACCCCAAAACGCATGATCTTCCTTGATTGGTGCTACACAAAAAATATAATTCGTTAAGACTCTCACCTTTGGATATGACGATTTTCAGACTCAAACACAACTATTCCAGCGATTCTCAAAGTGTGCGCATCTCATATAACACGAACATCGAGTTCACAAAATCAACAAACGTTACTAGAAGACACCAATTTTTTATGTTAGCTCCGCCACTACCCAGGGAAGACTTGCGCGGTCGCTGCAATTTCGTCCAGAAGTTGAGCTACACATTTTATAGATGGCAGCGGTATGAAATGTTCAAATTAAAATGCACTCAAGCCAAATAACGGGTGGCTCTCATTACCCCGAGGGCCCCCATTCCCCCGACTTCCCCTAAGTATTATCTGCCCTGTAACTAAGATATTTTAGAAAACGTCTTTGGATCCTCTCTAAGTTGTTAATATGGGTGTTGAAATGGGGACACCACGTAATGGAGGCATATTCAGCGTGAGGTCTGACAAGAGCCGTGTATAACAATTTGATAATATTTAAGTTTTGAAACACACGAGTATTTCGTATCACAAAACCTAGAGATCTGAAGCTTTTAGCTACTATATCATTTACATGGGCTGAAAATGATAGGTTGGGATCGAAAATTATGCCAAGGTCACGGATGGTATTGGGCCTCTGTAGAATTACTTCATCGATCAGATAATCATATTTGATAACATCGTGTCTAAGAGAAAAGGACATAACATTACATTTAGTAGGATTTAATGGAAGATTGTTCCGTGAACACCAAATATTAATTTTGTTTAATGCTAATTGTAGTTTATTTCAATCATCAGGACTTGTAATGGTACTGTATATTCTCATATCGTCCGCATAAAGTAAGCAATTCGCCTCAATGTCATTTAAGATATCATTAATATATACATTAAAAAGTAATGGTCCTAATATGGATCCTTGAGGAACCCCTGATGTGACCTATATTATAACTGATTGTTGACCACCATAACAGTGAACAAATTGTTTTCTCTCTGCGAGGTAAGATTTGAAGAAGCATGTCAAATTTTTTGATAGAACAGAGTTTTGTAATTTATTAAGTAAAGTAACGTGATTGAGTCTGTCAAATGCTTTAAAGAAATCCGTATATATAACGTCTACCTCTTGACAAGATCTTTTAACAAAATATTACCTAAATATTACTTTTTGTTAAAATATTACCTGGCAACGTGTTTTTTTCGTAAAAATTAGATGCCCTTATGATATTACATATTAGAAAAATAATTCAATATATTTTTCTTAGATCTTTTAGTAAACCTACTAAGCACATCTAGTATTTGTTTTCAAATTATAAGTAAATAGTGAGTAAATCTTGAGTAAATATAAATAGTAAATGAGTATTTCTGTCCCACCCCAATAATCTATGGTGAAATATTTTAACTGTTCGTCATTTTACATGATCCAGCAGACAATAAATTACCATTTACGATTTATTAATGCACTATTATTTGCAGGTCCCACGAGTGTAGGGTATACGATAGCGTAATATACCGATCAATTCCCTAATTAAATGTAACACGAGATCACTAGGGAGAGCGCTCCTCCGGAGGCTGCGACGTGACATTTAGCTTGACATTTAGGCACACCGCGCCCTGGTAAACATTTAATTTTAACAAAAGAACAGGCGGGATGGGGTCGCGCTACATTCGATACACTTCAGTTCTTTATTATATCTCTTGTGTACTGTTCATTTGGATGATGCGTTATAAAGGGGGTTCGGGGTATAATTGTGGTTATGTACTTCCGTTCGCAGTGATGATTAGTTTTTATAATAAAAGATCTCAGAGCAGTTTTACCCGTAAGATTGCAAAATACCCATCCATATCCTTTTAACAGCGATAACAGATTAATATACACTGCGCAACTTATTTAACGCACAACCAAAAAGTTAACTCAAATTTGACGTTATGTATTTTCGACAATTTTTGTTCGATTTGGTCGATTTTTTTTTCAAATTGTAGGTTTTTCTCTTAGGAATATCACTGTCTTAGTTGTTTTGGTAAAACGAATGATTTTGATATTATACCAGGTGCTATAAAAATGTTATGTTTTTTTCCGAAATTTCAAAACGTCCTGTGGGCTATACAAGGTATTGCAAGTTATTGCAATTATAGCCAATTTAAAGCCTCATGTTTTTTCTACATTTTCTTTTTTTATTCATTTGTTTATCTCTGTTACTTCATGAAATACACCGTTTTGAAACACCATATGCTTTTATTCACATGAAATGCATTTATCGGACAACTCAAACAGCTAGCAAGCTATGGAAATCGAAGATTACACGTCATAAACTGACAACTGTGTCATTAGTTTTTTATTGACAGTCCAGCAATAATTAGTGAATAATGGAACGCCAAACCAGAAATTTAACTCGTGATGAATGTGTTGAGGCAGCTACATTATATGGTGAAGGGTGGAGTTACAACCGCATAGCTGGAAGGTTGGGAGTGTCTCACACAACTATAGCGAGAGCAATTCAATGGTACGCGGAAACAGGAGAACATTCCAGACGGGCCGGTCAAGGTAGATCTCGTGTTACCTCTGCTATCCAGGATCGCTTTTTAAGAGTAAATGCTGTAAGACAACGATTTATAACTGCAACACATTTAAGAGCACAACTTCAAGACGCAGGTGGTCCACTCATATGCGTTCAAACTGTGCGCCGACGACTGAGAGGCAAATTTAAGACCCAGGATTGCTGCTCGATGACCCGTATTAACAGTAGATCATCGAAGAGCCAGATTGAATTTTGCCAATGAGCATGTTAATTGGATGGAAGCAGATTGGGAACGTATTCTTTGGACTGATGAGTCAAGGTTCAGTTTGTATAATTGTGACAGACGTAATCGCGTCTACCGAAGACCCGATGAGCGATACAGTCAATGCAATTTTTTGCACACAACTTTATATGGAGGTGGATCCGTCATGGTGTGGGGCGGAATATCTTTGACTGGGCGAACGGACTTGGTAACTGTGAATGGAAATCTCAATTCTGACAGATACATCACAGACATTCTTGAAGCACATATTTTGCCTTATGCCCCCTATATAGGACCCAATTTTTTACTTATGCAAGACAATGCGCGTCCCCACACGAGTCTTATCGTGAGAAATTATCTTGAAGAAGTAGGAATTGATC
>CAXKVY010004436.1:0-34872 GCA_964058915.1 Tetropium fuscum | reverse complement strand
ATATTTTATATATATATATATATATATATATATATATATATATATATTTTATATAATATATATATATATATATATATATATATATATATATATATATATAATAAAATATATATATATATATATATATATATATATATATATATATATACATATATATATATATATATATATATATATATATATATATATATATATATATATATATATATATATATATATATATATATATATATATATATATATATATATATATATATATATATATATATATATATATATATATATATATATATATATATATATATATATAAATATATATATATATATATATATATATATATATATATATATATATATATATATATATATATATATATATATATATATATATATATATATATATATATATATATATATATATATATATATATATATATATATGTATATATATATATATATATATATATATATATATATATATATATATATATATATATATATATATATATATATATATATATATATATATATATATATATATATATTGTGAGAAGTAATTTTGGGTTTGTAGCATTTCATTACATAGAGAAATAAGCAAATAGACGAATTATAAGGAAGATACACTTACCAGTCCTATATCTGGATATACATACGGAAACGAACCACTTAGAAGTTTTACACGTTCTTCCACCTTCATTAAGGATCTTCAGAGTGGTGTACGACCTGTTTCATTGATCATTTATACTTGAATTTAAAATAAAAGGTCATACACCACTCTGACGATCCTCAATGAAGGTGAAAGAACTTGTACGTGGTTCGTTTCCGTGTGTATATCCAGATATGAGACTGGTAGACCCAAGATTACTTTTCACAAAACAAATATGAATAGCAAAGAACTTCAAAGCTAATGCTAAATGGATATGCATATTAAGTATTATTTTAGTTTATTATATATTATGTAATGTGATTTCACGCTGGGTAAGCCAATTGTGATGGTTATGTTGATTTTATATATTTACATTTTATATATTATATTATTTAATATATTTAATAATGTATATTGTCTCCAAGTTGGTGCTAGACAATTGTGATAAATATGATTTTTATATTTATATGTTTTTATATAATGATGTCCCAAGTTGAACTAGACGATTGATGTATTGATTATGGAAATATTTTTAGACAATTATAGATAGAGATTTTTGATGTTAAGTTAAATAATTTGAAGTTACTTAATGTAATTTACTCATAATTTTTACTCTGTTTTATGGGCGCTAGTTGATAAACTAGTGAACAATGTTGAATATCTATTTGTATGTCGGTCACTTATGCATTTAAATTTAAATAGAAAATTTTTAAAACATTTATAGCTTTATTAAACTAAAATGTCAAATCAGTGTACGGAAACGCTTACCTCAAGGTTGGTTCAAAGAAGACTATTACCCTTTTTAAATTAATTCTATAATATTATTTATTTTTGAGATTTTAAAATTTTATTTATGCTCAAGAAATTAATATTGAAATTTTTATTTATAATTACTACTTTGCAAAGATTATGATTGTATGAATATTATTGTTAATAATAATATGTTTAAATTAACTTCAGAGGAAAAAATATTGGATTTTACTTTTAGTTAATAAATCTATTTTAAATTTTTATTAGTGTTTGGTGGATCGTAGTTTGACAATATGGAATAAAAATAAACTTATTCTACCTGGGATAGATATCCTGGCCAATCATTTGTAATAATTTATCATTTTAGAATTTTACAATAGATATTATTTCAAACTATTCACAATTGTACAGTTATTTACACTTTATTCGTGCTATGCACCCTTACTTCCATTTTGAACTAATCGGTCATTCGGTCATTCGGTTCGGTCATCATACAATAAGTGACTTTGCGCGGACATTTAATGACGATTATAATCTTGCAGCTCGGTTTCAGAAATGTTTATATTTACAATATTTATAAATGAGACATAGTTTAATATGTTTCTATGTTTCGATAGTTTAATACGTTTCTATGTTTGATAATTAAATGATACGACATGTCAAAGTTATTTACATAGTCTTTTTTTTTTATAGCGAATTTTAATCTAGTTATTAATAAAACAATTCGTAACCAGTCACCGTATAGTCCCTGAGATCATGTCTGATGTTCTTTCTTGACTTGGCTTGGGCATGCACTCTCCGCCCGTCGCTTCTTTTTCTGTCCCACACGTCCTGGTGTATTTACATTGTAGGTTGGTCTATTATGATTCTATACGCTTTTGGGATTATACTGGAGCTATCTTCCTCGCTATTTTCTCACTTTTCTCAAAATATATACTCGTATATCACATATTTATATACCATGTATTTATATATGTAGTAATATTACGCTTATATACTTTGGAAATTTTCAGTGCTTTGGTGTTTGGTTTTATATTTTGAAAACAATAACATACTGTGTCTACATCAGTTTTCTTAGCTTAGTCATCTTGTAACTAAAAAACAGTCTTAATGATCATTATTCCTACAGTATTAAGATATAATACTTTTTACTGGACACTGAAATGTTTCGAAAGTCGAAAACTACATTGATCTCCGAAAATAAAACTAGTATTTCGTACATTCAGAAAATGCTTAATCTCCTGGAATTTCACCACAGCTATTGCAGAATTCTGCACTATATTTCGGCTGTTTCCACTATTTCTGATATAGAATGCTGTGAAAAGCTCGATGTAAAACCTTTGACTCATTCTTCCTCCCTTATCCCTTAGATGGCGTAGCAATGCGAAACGACGCATAAAATCAGAATACACTTGGATTCGCGATTTTTTGAAGAAAAATTTGAAAAAAAAAGAACGTCACATTTCAGTGATAGCGTAAAATTTTAGTGGTAGAACACGGTGTCAGAGACCGGGTTGCCACAAAAATTACGTGACCAAAAAGACATTAGAAATGATTACATTTATTCATTATGTGATTATTTTTAGTCATAGTGATTATAATTTCCAAACTCTAATTTGGATTAGATGGATTTTATGAATTCTTCAAGCAAAAGACGTTATTTCGTCCCTTTTCACTACGTTTTACTTTTTGACGAATTAAACAGACATGAGAATTAAACAATGATATCTACTCCGGCATTCTAATTACATCCCGAATTAAGTGTTTGTGAACAAAAAACATTAAAATAACGGGTTTTGCGAGATCCTCTATAAGAAAAATATACTTATATATAAATATATTGCATACATAAATATATTACGTATATATAAATATATTGTATATATAAATATATTGCTAAAAAATGCGTGTTTAGAATATAGGTGCCCTCAACTAATGCCAACCGCGTAAGAAAGTGTTCAAGCAGATCAAGCTTCTAAGTTCTAAGAAAATTGATAATTCGAGGGAACCGATCTACCATATCCGCTGCGACGACCGGATCCGCTGCGACGACCGGATCCGCTGCGACGACCTGAAGGTTAATAAAATAACGAAAAGAACTAACGCATTGAGGTGCGTTTTCCCGAATTCTCTTCGAATTTCGGTAGGTATAACTCATCAGATAATACTGCAGACATTATCATTCTGCGGTTAAAAAGGCATTTACGGGGTAAACTAAAATCGTTTCAAACATGCATTTTCACCAAAAATTTGATAAAACGAGAATTGCCAAAAAGGTTTATCTGTGATTTACAAACAAATTAAAAAAAACAGAATGGGCCGATTTTGGATATTTTCATATGTGTATAGGACGTTAACAATATTATTATCACGCCTTATTTTTTAACATGGTCATCCCATGGTCTTTTTTTAGCGTTTAGCGGAGTTAAGTGAACCATATTTTTTCATATGATGTATTTTGGTACTTATCTAAAGAAAATTTCAATTTTAATTTATTAGTTTCCCAAAAAAGCAATAATTTTTAAATTATATATTGACTATACAACCAAAATCTTTATAATAAAGTAGATTCGACCTCCTACTTCATTGTTCTGGAACCAATTAAAACACATTATTATGAATGAGAGTTGTAGAACACTCTTAAAATTGTCTGGATGCAATTGCTGCGCCGGTGGTAACATAATGTTTTGCAAGAAATATCTATAACCAAAACTATAATCTATATATAATCTATGACCAAAACTATCCAAACAGTCAAGCAGACCAAGCAGTTGAGTGTAGGCGAGGGATACCAGATTAACTAGCGGCCAGTTGCTACTACCCATTTTGGTCATTCATTAATTATTCATCTACCTACGGTGTACTAATGAGAGCCAATAGCTCGAAGCTCGAAACGGTGAATGACCATGGATATCATATCGGATTTGCAGGTGTAATTCAATGGAGGAAGGAGTATTAGCTCTCTGAGTAGTTGTTGCTTGTAAATCCATGCAACAGATCTTTTGATAATTTTTTTAGATATAGATCTTTTAACAAACATTCTTTTGCTAACTTGGAAAAGGTTGGCGAGAGTAAATAATAAAGATCACTCAGCATTAAAATAATGTACGATGTGTAGTAATGTACGATGTACAGATGCGTGTCTTTTCTGCATCTGTAAGATTCACCATGGCTTAAAATTATAAAATAGAAATAAATTTATCAGGTAGCAACTTTTGACATATCAAATTAATAAATTCACAGACATCTATTTACACATTACCTAAAAAATTAGCAAATACGCAGATAATTCAAAAAAACTGCCATTACATGAAGTAAATAAAATCATTTACTTTCAGTTATCTAATTCCCTAGATTCATCACTAAAATCGCTTAATTTCATAAAATAAATCAATAGGAAGCGTATTTAGAAAATATTGATATTGAATCAATCGAAATATTACTTATTCATCTAAAGAAAATATACAGATCAGAAGCTATTTATCAGTGGAAAGTACATGCGATATTTCCCCTACTAGAACACCTTACTGCTTATTGATATGACGTGCATGGAAATATTTTTAGTATTTCTGGCGAAATTTTAATTTCATATACCTATTGTTCTTAGGTTATTTGGATAAGACTCTACAATGATACGTACTCTATATTAACACATGGTGACAAAGTCCTTACGTTCGACAAGAGGTTTGTTGCTTCAAACAAACGAGATACAAAGGTAAATATAGACATCTATGAAGATCTTAATATATATATAGAGCATGTAAATACTAGAATCAAATCGAAAAAAACGAAATTGTCAAGGTTTGTCGAAAGGGACTCCTTCCATATATCAACGTGGAATTTATTTTCCATTCTCATTATTTTTAGTATTTAAAATATTTTTGCATTTGACAGCTTGACAAGTGGACATATATAACCCAATGACTAGATAAAATTCGATTAATCTTTCACACTTTTTGCTTATTATTAGCAATAAATTTTCTAAACCATATCGACTATATGAGGATTGTAAAGAACTAAATTTTCTACAAATTCATTACCTACCTTTGTTATCGAATAATGCAAAATACGCATAATCGACAACAACACAAAATCCAAGATGGTGGACAGTTCCATTAATTAATTAAGTAATTAATAGGCAAGAATATGGTTTCTTCATCCTAACACCTAACTAACTGCGCAATAGTTTTAAACAGACAATTTTTCTCATGAAAAAATTTTAATAGCCCAATCATTTCATACTAAAAAAAGGGTCAACCTCTGGATGAGAGATAATAAGCTGAAAACTTGTATAAACCTCTATTTTGGCGTTCTAAAAGTTGTCTCAAAAGTCAAAGATATTCAAGGTCAAAGGCCAAAAAAATCATTTTTTTGCAAATATCTCTTCCTATGGTTTTAATGCCTTTGCATTTATTATAAAAATTCTCTACAATTGATTACTTTTATCATCTGGGACGCATTGTAATTACCCAAAAACCCCATAACATCCTTTTTTAACATATCTCTCTCGGTTATTTGCCACGTAAGTTTGATCGCAGTCAGTATAAAGATATTCCAATTCAGGTTTTGTTCAAAAAATTATTGGCTTGAAGTCTTCGCCTGATAACGTATTGGGATCACTCCGTTGTTTTGTCAATTGTCAATTTTTCACAACAACCTTTCTATGGAAGTTCAGTAAATAAGGAAGTTTAAAATGTAGAAGAAATTTATTTTTATTGAATTATTGTTTGTAGTAGTGCAATTAGCAGTAGTATGTTTTTGGATTTTTAAGTGATTTTTACAAAATTACAACTTGACTCTAAAACTGCCTATGCATGTATCGAATTTCTAGTATTAATCTCGTAACTAACTGAGACTTTGCTCTTTTAGGATTGGAGTCTTCTCATCAGATATCCCCAAGCTCCAGATGAAGGGTTGTACCAATGTCAAATGTGTTCAGATTCAACCTCAAATGGCACCATCAGTCTTTATGTTAACTTGACATTAATTGGTATGTATGTAAAATAATATAGCGTCTAGATCCTCGAATATGAAGTATTATGCTTGTTATATTTTTAGGCTATTGTTTATGTCATATAGAAAGAAACTAAGGGTTTTTATTGCAGGAATCGATGAGTCATTTGGCTCAATGGGTCATTTTAGAAAAAAGCCGCGGTATGCTATGAAATTAGAGGGTAGAAATTAATAAAGGGGACGAGAAAGCACCCTTTTCAGTTTTTTCAGTATATCTCGCAAAGAAGCAAAATTTAGGCTTACTTTATATGAAACTCTTTGCAGGCATATTTAAAAAAATTTCAAGAAATATATGTATGTCGAAAATGTTGAAAAAAAAGCCAAAAATTTCGATTTTTCTTTTGCTTTTTTGCCCATAACTATTTTTTGGGTCAGAGATAGGTATAGGCAATGTTTTATAGATACAAATTTTTTTTGGGTTAAAACGACCGAAATATGACCACCCGAGCACAGCTTTTTTCTATTTTCATCCCTTTTAAACCGATATTGTTTATTCTCATTTCGTTGAAAAAAATATTATTGTGCTCAATAAAAAAGGTATTTTAAGTTTATTGGTTGACAATACATAACTATTCAAACAAATATATCCTTCTCTGCCTTGAATTAGATGCTTCACCAAACGCAGAGCAATTTTCGTCAATAAGTCGATCGTGATGGACGTGGAAAAATATTTCACTTTGTCTAACTTTGAGATGATACACGGACAATTACGAAAATATCCTTCATGGTGTGAGATTGAAAAGCATAAAAAAGTTTGAGGAAAATTTGTTGGTATGGTGCGCAATTTATGAGGCTGGCTTTATCTCGCAGCCATACAAGGGATTTATTCATGATGAAGCCTTAAATGCAGAGCGTTATATCCAGAGATGTCTCTCTGCTTCAGTTTTATATTACACATCATGCGGAAGATGAAGTAAAGTTTTGGCCAGATCTTGGTTCGCGCCATTACGCGAGTATCACAAGGGACTGGTATGAGGCCAACATCAACTTTGTACCGAAAGTAGACAATCTTACAAACATTCTTCAGGTCACCATATTGAAGAGTTCTGGAAAATAATGAGTTGGAAATTATAGATACAACGGATGGGAAGCATAAAATGAAGAACAATCACGAAGCCGTATATCCAGAGAAAACAACGCTGCGGTCATCCAAAGGTTGATTCAACGCATCAGAGGAATGCTTAGACAAATCGAAAATAACGGTCCCATGACGATTATTTTAATTTTGGTTTATAATAAGTATAGTTAAGTTAGTTTATTTAAAAATGTGTTAAAAATGATGAGTTACATACATTTGTTTGAATAGTTATTTATTATCAACCGATGAACTTAACAATATTTTCATAAGAAGGATAAAAATTGAAAGAGATTATATTCGAATGGCCATATTTCTATCAATTTTTAACACAAAAAAAATCATTTCAAAGGAAATTTTGTCTACTTTATTTTCTGTAAATCAATGCCTATACCTACCTCAGACCCAAAAGAAGTTATAGGCAAAAATGCAAAAAAATAAATAAAAATCGAAATTTTCGGATCTTTCTTTTTTTTTTCAACATTTTTGACACGAGAAATGTTTTAAAATCTTTAAAATAAGCTATTTTGGAAATTCAATTTTCTACAAAATCCTCTACAGAAAGTTTCATATAAATTATGTCGAAATTTTGCTTCGTTTGCGAGATACAATATAAGTCTATATAAGATAACTAATATAAGATAACTAAGTCAGTTAGTTCCCAAATTGTTCTGGGTATCAAATCTACTTTCTGGGACTTTCTGTAATTCTTGAGGGAAAGAAAAATAATACACACAGTAGACTTATTAGTAGGTTTAATGTACAAATTGTAAATTTAGAGATGGTGATACATAAAAAAAGAATTTCAAATTACATACAAATGTGGTACTATACCTGGAAAAATGCATAAAAAGCATATATAAGCAGCTTATATAGAAAACGGTTTAAACGTCAAAGTGTACGATGACCTTTCCGCAATCAATATACATAAAAAAACAGCGAAACAATGCCTACCCGAACAGGTTAATTAAACAGCGGGAGTAATCAGGTGAATACATATACACTTTGTCAAACGTTAGCTGAGGGCTCGTAATAATTTTATATTTTTAATCGTACTCAACTAGTATTATCAAGTCAAACAGGGTGTGTCCCCTTTTACTATACTTAAAATTAAGCTTATCTGTGGTATGCAGCGACTCGTCAGCAAGGTGGATATCTCCTGTAACTCTATGCCGGTACAGAGGTCGATAGACTTCAGAAAGGTGGTTCTAAAGGTGGTTCCAAAGGTAGTTCAAAAAGAGGTGGTGTAAAAGCAGGTGGTGTATAAGGTGATCTAAAAGGTGGTGGGGCTTACACTCGCCGAAAGACAAAGTCCTGTAACACAGGCCGGTAAGTTAGTCTCGTTACAAGTAAAAAAAAGTTAGGCTAAGTGACTCTATATCTGGTATAAATTACTAAATTAGTTGGAAAACGGTTTCGAAAAGATAGCTTGGCTGTGCCCTTCAATCAACTCTAGGGTTCAACACAACGCAAGCTCTAGAGAACACAAAGTAGGCAAAATAAAATATGAACACGCGGTCTCGAGAATACAAAATGGCTTACCTCAATGATTTTTGTAAAAGTTATTTGATCCCACTAATGTGGTATGTGAGGACTTATCCAAAATCTCTACACGTGTACAATGATATCCTTGTATTATCCCACTATATCGGAACGTACATAACACGTTACTTAACCAAGAAAATCACTTGAACTTTTAACACATTCAAATACTATGCCCTTCACGCTTCACGCGTCTAGCTAAAAAAAAGCGTCGAATGCCAACCCCCAGGATATTAGACCATAGATCTGCAGACCTAGGCTAGCATCACAGAACTGCCAATGTTCAACTCACAAAACAATAGCGCGACACAGATATACACTAAGATATTTGTGGTAAAGATCTATGACAAAGAATTTATAAAATGCGCTGTGGCAATATTGATGTAATCGACTAATGAAAGTAATATGCCGACCTGAATTTCTAGACACATTTAAATTAACGCGTAATTACTGTTTAAAATCAATGTTATCTGTCAAATATACCTACAATAAATTTCGGATCCTCAAATTGTTAACTACTAAAAGTGAATGTAACAATTTTCACCTCAATCTCCAATTTCCACCCTTAATTTAATATCACTCCGCTGCTTTTTCTTCTTAAATGACCCATTGACCAATTCCTGCAATAAAAACCCGTAAACGGGTCCCTGTTCTTTGGATGCAATCCTCTGTTGCCCTGTTCTTTAGGATGCAATCAATAGTATAATATAATATAATATAATTTAGATATAATCCATCATAAATTGTAAGATGAAAAGCATGCAACGTTCAATTGAAAATACTTTTCTAATGAAAAATGCGTTTTCCGATATTTGAACGTATCTGTTATGTTATTGATATGTTATTTACTGATATGTACTAATGTGTCCTGGTAGTTGCTGATATGTAGGTATGATAAATAACTGTATCATATATAACTTAGTTTTCGAGATATTTACGAAAGAGCTGAAAGACTGGATGTTCTGTACTTAAAATATATTAGAGAGTACTCATTTGAAATTAAATAGAGCATGGTAATGTCAGTTCTTGGAAAATCTTCCCTTTTAATATTTAATTCCATGCTTTCACAATATTTTTTATACGACGCGACGGTTTATATTTTAATATACTGCCTTAGTAGCAACCTCTTCGATGGCGAAGGGATTACTATTGCTCCTATAGTCTCTAGAAGCTTTGTGCTTCAGTTTTAGATATCTGATAATCTTTGAATTGTACCAAGGGGGGCAATTTCGATGACTAATAATGATTTTGTAGCGAACTCATTATGGTGCCAAATAATTTTAAGTAAGAACTACAGAATGCCTCATTTGCGTATTTTATAGTTGCCAAATATTCCCAATCAATACCAGCTATGGTCTGATAAAGATCAACAAGACTTGCCTTCCTATTAATATAAAAAGTTTTTCGTGTTTTATTAATATTAGTTTCATTATCTTCACCTTTTTCTGGAAAACATCCAAAAATAAGAGAATGGCAGGGTCATGTAAATCTTCATAAATTAGCTTGTTAGGTGCTGGTTCTACTGCACATGTTATATTTTTTTGATATAACAAGATCCAAGAATCTGTTGTAGTAATTTCGTAGTGTTATATTGTTGGAAGTCAAAAAAGTTGAAGAAATTCGTCAAAGTTTCATGGTCGCTATACTCGATACCATTCAAATCACCAATGAAAACTACATTGCTATTGTGTAAATAGAGTAACAAAGATAGTCTTAAGTCTCAAAAACTAATTGATAAGTTTCTGTTAATGTATTTTGAGGAATATAAATTATAATTAGATCACACAGGAAACTTAAAATTAAATTTAGATAAAGATAAAAAGATAAAAAGCTCTTGATAAAATAAAGATAAAAGGCTCTTGAATTATGCGCTTGATTTATGATTCAAATCTGTAGTGCATAACTGTGAATCCATTGCAAGGTATAATAAATAAATAAGATAAAATAGGATAAATTTAGGCGCCGGCGCCGGATGGGGTAATATGGGATGGGGATATTCACCCCTATTTCTGTAATTGGGAACATCGTCCCTGTAGAGTGATGTTTAGTACAACATAAACATTTTCTTCTAATATTGTTTATACCAGGAAAGATGTGAAAAATATGAAAATCCTATTTGTTGACCTTAGATACACTTCTAATATTTTTTTGCATTTATATTTCCAGAAGCACGGGCCATAATTATAGGCGGTCCTATCAAAGAAGTCGACAAAGTTGGAGCACCCCTTCGGCTAAGTTGTTTTCTCGAGAACTCCATTGAGGCGCCAGCCTACATTTTCTGGTATCATCAAGATCGAATGATCAACTACGATCTAGATGACGGTGCTACTGTCCGAGACGGCCGTCAAGGAAGCGAACTTATATTCCCGAGGGCAGAAGGAAAGCACGCGGGAAATTATTCTTGCGTACCATCAAATGCGCGACAGGCCAGTGTTCTGGTGACAATCAAGAGCAGTAAAGTATTTGCTTTCATCTCTTTGGCTTATAAACTTAGCAGCGTATAAGTATCGCCATGTTAATTATTATAAGACATATGTAATTGGTTGCTTCCAGTTGTTATATAGTCCTCTAGCCATCCAACAATTTCGTCTCTGCTTATGTTGTAAAATAGATTTGATTTTATGGACACTTCATCAATGCATAAAATGCAGTGTTCATCCTCTGGTACCATTCCATCTACCTTAATTTTTAATGAGGTGTATAACAATTCATTACCAAGTCCTGGTCGATACCCAATCTGGTGAGTCAAGGATTGCAATACCCGTTTGAAAGGTAAGCAAAAAAATTTCTCCAGAAAGTGGTATGCTCGAGGTTCTAGAAAATACAGCGTCAAAGCAAATTCTTTATATGCCATAGAATATCGCCGCCCTCGTGGTTTTTTCATATTTAAATGTGCTTGTACTTTCACAAATTCAGCCAAGAGTTTCGGCAATAACTGGTCGCACATTTTTTCGAAATCTTCAATGACAGGAACATGTGGCTCCTTGCTGTCAATAATTGTTTTCTGTGCAATATTCCTTTTTCGAAGTTCTTTCACTTTCATTCGTAACTTCTTGTTCCTTGGAGTATTTGAACTCAATGTTACTGAAGTTTGTGTTGCTGAAGGTGAACATAAAGCAGTTGATCTCGGAGTTGATGGTGTTTAACCAACTTTAGTAGACGGTGACATTTCCGTTGTGCGTGTATCTAAAAATTAAATTATTTATTATAAAAATTATTAAAATAATTTTAATTGTACTTAATTCTACATGATAATACCAAGGATAATATAAAATCAAAGCAAACAAGTATCACGTTATTGCACTTTAAAATACTTCGCCCAAAGTTGAGATATAAAATGTTTTCTTAAGAATTCTAGTTTCACTTAAATATCTATATTATATATAATGTTAAAACTATCTAATAATTCGCCTTATGACTATACTTACCAGTAAGTTCTAATGTTGATGGATGCTCTAAAGAATATAAATAAATGAAAATTATACCACATATTCACAAAGACGACAAATAGGTATTTTCAAAAAATATATGCATACCTGCTTAGCATTAGGTATCATATATATTTAATACAGTCAATACCAGTTTTATAATACTTATATTTACCTGTAATTTTTGAGGTCGAGGGCATACTTTGAGTATAACCCGTATATTGTATTGTAGCAACAGCAGGTCGAACAATAACATCTGAAAAAATAATTATTATTACTACTAGACAATAATTTATGTTTTGATTGTTTAATGAAATAAAAAATATAAGCTTACTTCTATAAAATGTGGGATTTGATTCGAAAATGAATTAATGTTTTTAACCTACTAAATCTGAAAAAGTGTAACTTTGTTGTATCTAAGTACCTGATAAAATGTGTATTCGAGGAAGAAGTTCCTCTTCCGTTTTTTGTGCTATTTCTTGCTGATGCTCTTGCTGCTGCTGTTGTTCCTCTTTAAAAGGAAAAATCGTAGGCACAGCTGTTGGTAGTAGTCTATTCTTTAAATCGTTTGCATACATCCTATCTTCGAAATGTAATTCACAGATTCTGCAGTTTTGGTAGAGCCATTATCGGCAACAATTTATTACCCATTGTCTTGCTCTAAACATCAACAAAAATGTACATTAAAATATCAAAGGTTAAGATTTTTTCTTAACTTCAGTGTCACTTTTAATTTTTATTATACGAAGTAACAAAAGATGACAAACTTACATATTCTAGCATGTTATTACGTTGTAAAACTAGTCTTGAAGTTATGTGGAATTACTTAATATTTTCTGAGCATATAAGACTCTTATTTAACAAAATTAACACTTTCCACTGTTATTGGAAATAACAGAAGTGTTTTTTTTATTTAAAACGTGTAATACCTAGGCACATACCTTTCTGCATCTTTTGGAATTCTAAAGAATGATGCATTTTTAGCCCTATCCTTATGTTTGCTGAAACAGCCGCGAACAGCACAATATGTCCCCTTTTTTGTAGACATTATTAATATATCACACTACAAAAATATAAAAGGCAAGCTATAAAGTTAACGACAAATTTAAAAACAAACACTGTCTATACAACCTCACTAACACTATCCACTTTATAAAACATAAACAAAGGTACTACCAAAAATATGGCCGCGCCGCACATGCGCATAAAAAAATTGGCATTGGCGGGAAGGTCGACTTTCGCTTCTGGTGTTGTTAATTCTGTGTTATTGGCTCTGCTATAATGGCTCTGATATTTTGGTATTGCTACTATATGATTCGTTACAAACCGCTTTTGGTCTGCGCTAAGTGCATTGGGTCTCTCTTCATGTTTACCACGCGCGTCTTTCGTAGGAACAACAGCTCCAGTGATCTTCATCTTAGCAATATCGTCGATTCTCCCTCGAGAATTCTAAATCCGTGAACGTTCATGAACTCAACTTTACATATTGTGACATCTTTACCATCAACATTTACACTATATCGAGCAGTAAATTTCCTACTAGATTCTCGACGTTTTTGCTTTTTCTTTTAAGACCTTTTCCTTTTTTCAACTCGAATACAACCAAAAACGTAACTGTTTTGGTGGTCATAGGAGCCCAAATGCCAGAATTTTGTTAAAATAGTTTCATGAGTATAACTAAATTTTTCTCTGCAGTTTTTATCACATCTACAAGGTGAACCCAACTCGCGAGGTTTAATAATTTTCTTGGTTTTTTGCTGTTGAATATGCTTGTCCTAAATTGCGTTTTCTTGACTCGTTCATAGCTTTCATTTCTTCTTTATCTCCACCGGAATGGTAGGGCCTTTTCAGGTGTTATTTCCGTTACTCTTCGTAATTTAGTAGGTGCAGGTGAAGTATGTCCCTGGAAGTAAAACAATATTATAGCAAAAAGCCACGTTAAAATTTGTGATAGTTTTTTTTTTGGTAAAACATAACATAACATAAGCTGTCATATAAACAATATAGACATAAGCTGTCACAAAAACAAGAAAAATACATACCTCACTTGTGTCTGAACTTTCGTCACCACTTAATGGCACTAAGGAGTTTGTGCCACTATAGAATTCACCTGACTATCATTTGAAATCGAATGTTTATCGAGAGCTTTGGCCAGTGTCGAGAGCCAGTAGCCATTTTGATGTAGCTGTGACACATACGCATAACCGCAAAAATGCAATAACGTGATTTGGTGACTGTGGAGACATCTGTGAGAAAATAGCAAAACTTTTACTACTGTGGCTTGTCATAGTAATGCTTAATGAAATAAAAGAATAATATCGATTATTATTATGTTATTACAATAAGCCCTTCAATTGTATTCTATTGACTAGAAGTTTGAATTTACGTTGTATTTAGTTGTATTCAATTGTAAGTGACGTGTTGGTTAACCTTGGCTGGCACCGACTCCAAAAATAACAACAATTGTATATTACTGACCTAATAAATTGATTGTATTCTAAGTAAGAATGAATAACAGCATCCATCTTATGCAGCCATCGGATGTTGCAGTATGTGCACTAATAAAAAAATGGTGCGAGATTCTAGATAAATAGCGTAGTGAAACACAGTCCAGTGTGTCTATTCCAAAAGAATATTTGCCCAACCTCTTAAATGGATTGTGGATTGGAAGAAGTCAAAATGTGACAAAAAATATAAAATCTTTATTTAGAGCCACAGAACTCTGTCGTTTGATATACGAGAAGTTCTTAAAAGAATTCCAGATGGTGTACTGGAAGATACAATCGAAAATTCCCAGGAGATGAGTGATGAGTGAGAGCTTAATTGAATTGCTTCATGATCTACACGGTTCAAATAAAGAAAAAGGCACTAGGAACCGTGGCACGAAAATATAACCTGGTAAATAACTTAAGATAGATGCCTCTAAATCAAATGTCCAAGAACCATCTAGCGAACAACGAGCTATTGAACAACCATTCGCTGGCCCTGGGAACAAGATATTAATTATTAGCAGCAGCCATGAAAATGAAAACGTTCCACTTGCAACTAAAGAGTCAACGTCTACAATAAAAATAGCAATAAGGAAATAACCCAAGCGGGTAGCTAAACATACATATGAATTATGGGCAAACTGCTGCAGAAAATTGAAATCTTACACAGATCTTGATTGGATCTGTTATATCAATTTTTTGATTTGTGGGATTTGCAATGAGACGAGTGACCCAGCGACTTTTGGAAACGATTATTCTGTGGCAAGAAGAGCATCTTTCCTTATAAAATGACATGATGTTTAGAATACTAATTTTTTGTTTTTATGTTCAGTTTTTTTAATAAATATATTTATTTTATAATGAGAATTAATATGTTAGTTGAACTTTCATTTTGATGTAATACATGAACGTTTTGCTAAGTTTGCATTATGACTTTAATAACGTTAAAAATAAATAGGATAGAAAATTTGACCAAACTCTAAACTGGCGCCATCATAATTTAGCGTTTTTGGTACAATATATGGGCAATACACCTAAATGGGCGGAAATATGATTTCAATACATAAATAAGCCAAATATCTATAATAACTGCCAAAGTAACCCGTTTTCTTTGCCTACTTTGGCACCCCATAATTATTTTATTCTGATATGTGTTTAGAAAACAAACCATCTCTCGATGATCTGCTGCCAATTATACACAAGGCATTATGCAATTTAAAAAAATATATTTTTCAAGTTGTTTGTGACAGAGTGCCAAAATAGGTCAAAACCTGCCAAAGTAACCGTTTTATGGTACTACCCCCGCAGGTGACAATTTTTTTGAGACTTAAAACATGGATTGTGATGTAAGAAAGCTTTGTAAAAATAGTATAACCTCATACCAAGCTACAACGGGACACGGGAATGTATGGTTTTCTGAAAGAGAGAACTTACGCGACTTTATATAGATATAGATTTTCAGGCTTTCCCATATTGCTCTAATTATTGGAGATTATTTACACGATATTTAAATTATAGCTACGGCATGGCCAGCTAGAAGACTAGATCTTGACTCAACTGAACACATATGAGTCAACATTAGAAGGTTGTATATTGTGCATTTAGAGGAAACAATTACTTAGAGAGCATATTCTTAAAAAATGTCAATAGGCATGGTAGGGTCCTGCAAAAGAGGCGCATGGAGCGGCGACCTAGATGTAGACACCTAGGGCGATGTCTGATGGGTAGTAACAAAGGCCGCTAGAAGGATATATTTATATCTCGCCTATGTTAGACACTGCTTGGTCAGCATAGACTGATTGGGTTTATTTTGCCGATTTGTCATTTCTTTTATCTACGGTCGTTGATTGAAGAATGTAAAAAGTACGGTAAAAGTTACGGAGTACTCATAAAAATCAATAAGTTCTAGTTTACGTCTGGTGAAAGCATTGATGAATAACCGTAGCTACCAAATCGAATATACAAGTATAATTTCATGCAGGTAAATCAATGTATCCCTGTAAGTCTATTCAGAATGCAGTTTAACCCGCCAAGGCTAGAGGTCACCATTATGTTTGCCTACTGTACAGGACGTTACCTGTTATTAGGCATTTCTGATGTCTGATGGGTAGTAGCAATGGCCGCTAGGGAGATATATTTATCTCTAGTCTACATGGGACGGTAAATAATTGTAGCACTTCAAAACCCCCTAAATAACCCGCATGACTTCAGAATTACCCTAGTTGATATATGGGACGCTATGTCTCAAAGTGACAGTAGTAACGTTATTCGTAACATCCGAGGAAACTATCTAGGCGTTTTTCGTGGACGTGGTGGAAATACGACATACAGCATACTAAAACTGAAAATAAAAGTGCTTTAGGTTTTGTTATTATTTTGAATATTTCTTTATTAGACCGGGAGATGAGTACAGTTTATTTTCTCCGATTTATCGTAACACGCCTTTTGGAATGGTGACATTGGACCTTATGACAACAAAGAAACGCGAGTTGAAAGAAACGCCCGCTGGATGCATCCGGTCATATGGAAAATTGTATTTTCAACTTTTTTTTAATGATTGCACAAATATTATAACGATTTTCCCAAAATTATGTTGGTTTTAGGATACCTACATAATTTAATTCTTTTCATTGACATACAGCGAATAAAATGCGGAAAATTATTTTTTTTTATTATTAAGTTCACGTAACTAGCCGTTAGAGCCTCTTGGAATACTGCAAATTGCATGCCTATTATTATAAGACTTTAAATTTGTTTTAACGTTCTTTTGGTAAAAGGGAATGCATTTTAATATATAAGAAAATCCTAACAAATATATAACGGAAAGTGTCCAGAAGAGGACCCCCTCTTTGTTGAAGTGAATACTTCTTTAGCCGCATGAGAGTGATTTTTCAAGGTCGCGTCACGACATATTTTATAACATTTTCGTCTCGCTCGTGAGATAATGTATATAACAGATATGAGGCAAAGAGAGAAACAGATATAGCGAATGCAGCGATATTTATATTGGATGCACATCTGCGGAGCTAAAAGCCATTGTACGTCAGAAACTCCATAAAATGTCACTTATTGACACTGCAGGACTGCCATCTAAAACTGTGTTTGTCGAAGGTGTGTTTTATATGATAACAACAAATATTGATGTGAGAGATGGTTTAGCAAACGGTGCAGTGGGAAAACTAGTGTATATTGATTGTGATGATACAGGTGAAGCCACGGTCGCATGGTTAGATTTTCTGGATTCACCGAAAGCTGGTGAAAAAATTAGGTAAAAAGTTGCAGGGTATTTAAACGCTAATCAAATTAGTAAAACAGCTGAACCAAGCCAATAATAACAAAACAATCCATGCGAAACGATCACATATACCACTAGTTTGTGCTTGTGCCTTCACTATACATAAATCTCAAGGAAGTACTACTTATTCTGAGGTTGTGTATGAGTGTGATAAAAAACAACCACAATACTTATTATATGTCGCTCTGTCACGTGTAATTAGTATCAAAGGATTATGGATAACTATAACAAATAACAATTTACGTTTTTATCATAGTCGAAGAGCTGCAACAGCAACGACACATCTACAAGATGAATTCCGGACACTTTCGTTGAATTGTTTTGAAACTGTTGGTAAACAAATGGTTGATTTCATTCGTCAAAGGAAAGGATTATCAATATACACCTTTAATTCCAAAGTCATCGAGCTCATTCTCAGGATCTCACAAATGCAGTGATACGAAAATCAAACATTGCGCTGTTAACCGACACTTGGTTAGACAATGATGAAAACGTCAGCATACCAAACTTCACTTGTGTGGTCAAATATAAACGACCGTACATTCGAGCAGGAGGTGTTGCGATCTATTGTAATGAATATACATTAAACATTGACACTCCACTTTATATGAGTACAACTTTATATGAGTACACTTTATATGAGTACAACACTTCATATGAGTACAATACATTCCACTACACATACAGTGAGTTTGACTAATATTGGCGATATCAGCTTTGGTAAATATAAATTATAAAATGGAAAAGAAATTGTCATCGCAGCGATCTACATGTCTCCAAATCAAAAACTCGACGATATCATGTATTTCATACAGAGTTCGTTGCTTATGTACACTCATGGCGGTGCTACTATTCCTGGCAGTGGTGATGATGAAATACCACTGATTCTCGGTGGTGACTTCAATGTTAATTTTGCGGAGGATGCGTAATTGCCATTACTTCACTTTCTTCGTGAGAAATTCGGTTTGGATATGCATAACGACCGGAGCATTGCCACGACTCAATCACGAATAACGATTGATGCTATACTTGTATTCTCGAGAAATCTACACCATTTAGACTCACGAACATATGGGTCACACTTCAGTTACCATAAAGCCAATATGTACAAAATCTCTCTCTCTCTCCTTTTTTTGTTAAAAGGTACACTTTTACTCCTCCAAAAGGTATCCTGGGTGAAATTCGATAAAATAAACTGATAAAAATGATCTCACGGTCTATAAATTATTGTATGAATTTTAGAATGTTTCAAAATCGAGCATCATGCGTATAATATATTTAGTCCTATGTTCCATAAATTAATAATAATATTACTGATACAAAATTATAACATTTAAGTCTTTTAAAATTATGCTAATATTAAGCTGAGACTTTCTAATACATTACTCTCTATTTCAGGCATACTACTGGATACACAAGGCAATGTGAGCGGCGGTAAAAAGTCTCATGCAAAGGATCACGTCACCAATATGCTGGTGCTCATCCAGACGTTCCACCTCTGCAGCTGGCACTACAGACTGCAGACGTGACGATAATATAAATAGACAATATTTAGCGACGCTTAGCAAAATGCAGTGAGAACTTAGTGCTTCATGGGGATTTAGTATTCCAAAATTGTACTTAAAATTTTAATCCTATTTTGTCAGCTTATATAATGGTGAAATAATAATAGAGTATATATTAGAAAATAGTAATATAGTATAATAATATTGCAGAAAATAATAGATTAAATGTCTGCAAGAGTACAGTAATGGACAACGTTCTCTTAAATTTAACGTTAATTAATTAAATATGTATATTTTCTAAATATATCCTAGTTTTTAAGGAGAAACTGTTAAAATAATAAATAAATCTGTAGATGGGATTTCTTACTGGTTATATAAATAAATACATAAGTATTTATTTCATGAGACATACAATTTAAGTGACGACTCGTCGTCATCAATATTATTAAAAATTCCAGTTCCAGTACCTACTGATTCCAGCCCACCCACTCAACCGACCTAGAGCTGTTTCGCATCTGCGACATCATTACCACCAACCTAAATCGAGGTCAGTAAACAGGGGTTGTCTCCCTAGACTCCGAAAAAGCATTTGACAAAGTCTAGCATCCTGGGTTGTATAAACTACACGTCGCTAACTTTCCGATTCGTATTATTAAAATAATACAATCCTACATCACCAACCGCTCTTTCGCAGTAACAGTCAGAAAGGATACCTGCCTATCCCACCCAATGTTTGCCGATGTACCACAAGGATCTTCACTCGGACCAACAATTTTTAACCTGTACACCCATAACATACTGAACCCAACAGACCATAGGACTACTGTTGCACGCTGACGATACTGCGACAATTGCGTCTACAAAAAGTTTACCACTACCACGACTAATGCAACAGCATACACAGACAATTACAAACTATTATAAACACTGGAGACTACGGGTCAATACCACAAAAAGTAGTAGTCTTTAGTAGAAAACGAAAAGCCCGAAAGTTGCAGGTAGCCATAAACGAAGCACAAGTAAAAAATATCCCTAAATTGTTGTATACTTGGGTGTTGATATAGAAAGCAAATTTAAATTCCACAGATATATCGACAAGATACTAAACAAAGCCAACGGCATTATATGCCTAATCTTCCATATCATGCTAAACACCAACGTAAAAACAGGAATATTAGTCTACAAATACATATATACGCCCAGTGACATATGAATCAGCAATATGGTATCCTTTCTCCACCAAAGCACAAAAACAAAACCTAAAAGTGCAACAAAATAAGTGCCTGCGGCAAACATAAAAAGAAGCTTTAGAGTAAAAATACAAACACTACACAACATAACAGATTCACCACTTACATATGAAACCGAATCATACCAAATTTTATTAACAGACTCACCCACTATCCTAATCATAATATCTAACTAGCTATGATCCCTAAATTTAGACACCCACCCAAATACCCCTCCCTAAATTCTGTATATACTCCGTAGTCCCACCACTTAACAATGTTTTTAAAAAAAAAATTCAAATAGATATGCATGCATAAAAATAAAATAGCAAACAATATCAAAGAAAAACCAATAAAAAATAACCAAAAAATAATATCAAAACAGAAAAAGAGAAAAATATGAACAAAGAGGCATACAAAGCATGGCCTGACAATAAATAACCAAATAAAAGCCCCCACTCGTAACCAACATAGACCTAAGGTGACAATGTATCCAACGCTTTATGCCCGCTTTTTGTATATATATATTAGCACTTAACTTATTTATACTTAGAATATTATCTGCTTTCCCCTATCACCTCCTTCCAAATCAAAGAGGAATTATAGGAAAACAATTTAAGAACAGCTAAGTCAAGAACACGCGTTTTCAAATAATTACTACAACCGGCGAAAGTATCTTTAAAGATAGAAGCCAGACAAAATTGCAAATCACACACTGCCAATATTATACACTACGGCAAGCATAATGTATGTAATAATATAAGATATTAGAAAAATATACACAAACATCTAAAGATAATATACAGTATCACAAACCATTTAAACAATAATGGGTAACAAACAATAAAGCAACAGGACTATGCACTATGCAGTAATTTTTGGATATTCTGCATTATAATTGCAAATTAAATATTCTCCAACAGACTGAAAACTATATTTGTGCAGCATTTTCTTTGTTCTGATTTTAAATAATTCAATGTTAATTACTTTCTTGAGGGAACAGGTAGCTTGTTGTATAATTTTATAGACATCACTGTTGGACCAGTTGCTACGAGAGACATTTCATGATGAGATACGGTGATATTAAACATAGGTCTTTAGTCCAACCTATAGGCACAAAAGATTCACAGATCTTGCATCTTTTGCAAGTATCTTAAGCATATTGAAAATACCAGATGCAACTATAATGCTCCTGGATTCCAATTTTAATTAAGTGTGTCTAGGATTCGTTCCCTACGTTCAGCGCAATAGAAGTCAATCAGAAATTGACCTCACAATTTGCACGCCAAACCTAGCTAATAGGATCCAGAAATGGTCAGTGTCTGACCATATACATAATATACTATTCAACGTAGAGGAAACTTACGTCAAGACTATAACTGTCTCGCGAAACCCAACCTGGGACCTCTACAACGAGGAACTAAAGGGTCGATCATGAGATATGCCACGCGGACTCGCTAATACAGCTGAGATTTATTTATATTGCAGTCGATCAGATTGCTGAAAGCTTCGACCCTGTGACTGTGGGAGGCTGCCCTGTGACAAGCAAACCTTCGAATGCTACACATCCGTGGTGGAATAACACCGTAGAAAAACAAAGAAGGTTAGTTCGTGGGCTTCTTAGGAAAGCCGAACTTAACAAACGTCCGAATGACTGGGAAACTTTTCACAACTCCCAGCGCGAATATAAACGTGCCCTTCGAGTGGCACAGAGAGAAAGCTGGAGGAAATTTTGCGCTGGCATAAATGAAATGCCGGCCGCAACACGCCTCTGCAACATCCTGTCCAAGGACCCTAATGCCAGGATTGGTGCATTAGCGTATCCAGGTGGTGGATTCACCGGAGGGAAGTGAAAGTTGTGATTGTCCCAAAAACGGGACGATCGGACTATACCGACCCAAAGTCATTTCAGTCTTTTTTTATTAAAGACACTAGAAGGGCTTATTGACCGACACTTAAAGGAGGAACAACTTTTAATGCCTATTCATGCACATCAGTACGCTTAGCAGAATGGTAAATCGACTGAAACAGCCTTACACTACCTTGTTCGCAAGATAGGTAGTGTAAGTCCCGCTAAGGGACACTCGAGAATAAAAGAGAGTTATTTGGTGCTTTCATAGGCATAGAGGGAGCGTTCGACAACACCCCATTGATGTCATGTATCGCTCCTTAGCTCAGCATGATGTGGAGCCTTCCCTATTAGGTTGGATCCGATTCATGCTTTCGCAAAGGAGCAGAAATGCATGGTCATAAACACACAGTGGTTACTAGTCCGGGCTACCCTCAGGGAGGGGTTCTCTCCCCTCTAGGTTCTCTCCCCTCTATTGTGGAGCCTTATAGTGGACAGCCTACTGTGGAAATTAAATGATGCTGATGAAATAAATAAACTAAAAGAAAGCTTAGCTTTTGCTGTTCAGTAAAAAGAGGAACCAAGAAAATCGACCAGAGATTACTATCTCTATTGTGGTCCTCAATTACCAGCAGACGGTGAAATATCTGGGTGTTAACCTTGATACTAAATTATCTTGACATGAACATATATCATGCAAAATTAGGAAAGCAACGTGTGCATTGCAGACGTGTAGGAGGGCCTTTGGTGGAAGCTGGGGTCTTAATCCCAAGGTTCTCCACTGGCTCTACTGCACCATTGTCAGACCTATTATAACTTACGGAGCCATCACGTGGTGGCCATGTGTTGAGAGTAACTCGACGAACAGGCAACTGGAGAGGGTCCAGAGTATTTGGGGATATCTGGGGCATTTAGAATGACTTCCACTAGATCTCTGGAGGTGCTATTAATTATCATGCCACTGCAAATAATAATTATCAAACTAGGAGCCGTGTGTGCTGTATATAGACTGCGTACGCTGGACAAACTACAAGCGTGCTCTTTCGGGCACTCTCACATGTGGAACTGGGCCACCGAACTATGCCCAGTCATACTCATGAGTGGTGCCATATTTCCACTAAACTATATTTCTCGAACTTGGAGCTCATAATCCCTGACCGCGAGGAGTGGAGGGTAGAGAACGCCTCGAAGGTAATCTGCAACGGGACCAACTGGATGGATCCAGAGTGGATGGACAGGGTGGATGGTTCTCCGACATGCCAAGTCTTTTCCGACATGTCTTCCAGGCCAAGGTGTTTGCGATTTTATCTTGTGGGCTGGAGCTGCTAGCCGGCCCACAAGGCCACAAAGAACTGATAGAATCAATATATGCTCCGACAGTAGAGCTGCCATCTTGGAACTTAGTACCCCTGAAGTGCGCTCAAAACTGGTTCTGGGATACAAGACTGTCCTCGAAACGCTCTCTCGGAGGAATAATATATGTCTTGTTTGGGTCCCAGGACATGCTGGTGTACCGAGAAACGAGAAAATTGCCCAGATTGGGCACTTTAGAGACACCTACTGGGCGTGAATCGTTTGTAGGGATATGCAGAAGCACAGCGGTTCTCTCATTGAAGACTTTAGCACGACAAATATCTCAGCATTGTTCATACCTGCCCCAGGCTAAAGAACCCATATTTAGTCCAGACGCTCTGAAGACTAGACAGCGCTGGACCTAAGCAGATGCAGATTTAAGAACGATGACTGGCTTACTGACCGGCCACTGCCACCTAAGCCGACACCTTTACATAATAGGTCTTGTGGAAGACCTTGAGTATAAAGGATGCTTGGAAGTTGAGGAGATAGCGGGGCATGTTCTGCTGAATTGCCCCGCTTTCCTGCATATACCCATGCGACACCTGGGACAACAGATGCTGGTACCCAGGGACTTGAGAGGACTTACCCAGAGCTATGTCCTAGCCGTCTAGTTAGCTTTCTTAAGTCAACTGGACTTATATAGATCTCGAAAGGCGGGACCTAACGGGCCCATATTGCGGCCTATATGTCATAAGGGCATAGCCGCCGCCAATCTAAATCTATATCTAAGATGCATCGAATAAAACCTCTTGTATTTATTATTTCTTTAGTGACCCATGGTCTACTATTTTAGTGGTCTTTTTTTGCCTTGCACATATGTAATGGAAATTCAATGTCTAGTTTATGTGTAAATGAGTCAAAAAATTTCTTAAATATTACCTCACTACTGTCATTACATTCCAAGTAGTCCAGTTTTCAAATGACAACAAATGCGTAAAATAACTTATATTATTTTCAACTTTAAATGCCCTAAAGTATTTATAAGTACATGTCATGTATTAATAAATGCTACTATGTCAGTATGTTACATATTGTAAATAATGACATATCACATCATACCACAGTGGGATTATAGGATATTATTGTCGTTATTTGAAAAAATATTATCTATGCCAATTTTTGTTTGTCTTGATATTCTAGGTTATTTATATATACACTTCTGAAGCCATATATATTAAACATACTACATACATTGATACCTTCTTGGTTAATGTTAAATTTCTCATCAAAATTAGTGTTAAATCTCCACAAATCATTTTACGCCTTCAATATCTTTACGCGAATATCTGGATATTGGCCATATATTTATCGCAACTATGACCAATGTAAATGAAGAGAAAACAGAATATGTACATTTTATTAAATAAATACTTTTTACACTTACATGATACGTAGTTAACGTAATAAAGTATGAATTAACAGCTTGAGAAACATATCAATATATTCTTCTTTTACTTAAAAAACGAATGTAATTTTTAACTATACATTACTATAACCATTTTTATGTTGATGTATTTAAAGTGACATGTATACATGGATGACCCTATCTAACTGTTCTCTAATCTATTTTGGAACTGATATTTTTTACATACACAAGAAAAACAATATGCATGAAGTTAGTAATATCCACAGCATTTACAAAATAGTTAATAAACAGCTTTGTATTTATTTTACAAACAATACTATATATTATACAAAACACAAAACAATGATTCCGCAAATATTTTTAAAGAAATATGTAGGTGTTTAGTTGAACTCAGTTGAGATCAGTTAATACTGAAATTTTATTGTTACTAAAGTAATGATATTTATTCGAGTGGATGAATAGGAAGACAAGGTATACAAAGATACGAGAACATACGTTACATATTATAGTAGGTATTAATATGAATACAATGCATGATGATTATTTTTGTACAAAACACGTGAATCCATGGACTTCTTTGAACACCCATAAGCTAAATTATAAAGTACGTGGATATCCGATTTAAGTATATCTATATATCTATAAGACGAGTTTTAGTGGGTAATTCTATTCTGATTATAGATGTTCGTAAAATAACTTTTTTCCTACCTAAATGAATACTGTTCACTGAATCGGAAAAAATAATCAAACAACATATTTTCAAAACAACAAATCATGGATATGTTTACCATATACATAGTTCTTTGTGTATGTAAAACATTTGATAGATTTTTATACATAATACATTTTGTTCCATTATTAGTATTATATTTGCATATAAAATATTAGTTTATAACATGTTTTATTTTAATTATTTTACAATATAATTTTATTGTATAATTTAATCGATTGTGGCCAAAACAATGCAGTACAATTTATATTATATTATCATTGGATATTAAAGTACAATATATAATATTACAAATATGCAGTATCCCTTGTTATGGTATCAAGTAGGGCACATAATATGCACCCCATGTACCCCCACGTGTGGGTTTAGATCATTAGCCTGCTTTAACTGTCTACTAAAATTTAACTTAAGATTTAGCTTTTTTATTGATTTTTAAGGTTCTTCCACAGCCCAACATCAGGCAAATGTTTTTGTTTATAAATTTAGTTTGAGTGACAATAACATAATGTTGATTATAACAACATTATTGAAGAAGATTATGAAAGTGTTCTTTGATGCCGATGATCCAGAGTTTGTTGAAATATTATAAGAAATAGAAGAAGAAGATGATGATGATGATAAGTTGAAGAAGTGAAACCTGAAATTAGTGATATTGATTCTTATTAGTGAAAATAGTAAGAGTGATTCTGTTGTTCAATATTTGTTGAAAATTAAAGTAATTATAAATAATTCTATTGTTATAAATTAAATGTTCTCATTTAATAAATAAATTATTATGTTCATGTTTTTTGCCTAACAACTTATTAATTATAAATTATAAATTATAAATTATCTATATATACTGTTTTAACAATATTTACAATTTAGTAAACTTCACTATAGTTAACCTGGGGGTATATGGGGTATATCCAGTTGTAGCACATTTGGTAGTTACGATAATTATCGGTAGGAGATAGTTATAGAACAAAAACTAGCTCGGACTCGTTCAACATTTAATTTCGGTGTGCAGCCACATAAAGTGTATCAATATTTTCGCCATATAAATGAATTACTACCAGAAATAGCAAATAACGATATTTTTCGCTTGCACCATTTTTTTACTGAATGCCACAAATTTGTCTATTATAAAAGTAGAGGCTCCGATCACTTCAGTATAACTGATTTAAAACATATTTGTATATTTTTTAACGCTTCAAAATCAACGAGTTGTACACTTTACATTAAGCGACAATGTAGTTTTTATTTTTTTTATAACACATATGCATGGTGTACGATGGCTCTGAAAAGCCAACGTGATAAATAAATATGTCTACTTGGTAAGTAGAAATTTTCACTTAGTAAGTAGACATTTAAAACTTTTGTCTCATTTATTTTAATACGCCATTAAAACGCCGTCTCATTTACGCTTGCGTTGAATCTTATCTAGGTGTTTGTAGCAGTGATTGGATACAGTGTAGACTATTCAGCGAGATATCTTACGAAGTGTCTGTCTGCTACCCTATCAAAAGTACTGGATACATCTAAGAATGCAGCTGAGCAAATCGTTTGAAAGCTGAGCAAATCAGGAACGAATTTTCGATAGCTAAGATGGGTTTTAATCTTTTTAGAATAGTTTTCAAATATGACAACTGATCAGAAACCGCGCTAAAAGATTAAAATCAATTCTGCAAAAATTCCATTGCATGGGAAAGTAGCTTAGTCTTAGCATATAGTTGAATAGTATAGACAAACTTCATGCGAGTTTCTGACAGTTCCTTCAGTAGTTTTCCTATAATCAGATTATATTCTACGAAAGCATAGAGCTGCCATGCCAACGTTGGAAAATGTTTTCAGGAGAATTTATACTTTTTCTGTCAATTTACACTTTTTTGTCAATTAATCAATTTACATTTTTTCTGTCAATTAGTCAATTTACATTTTTTCTGTAAATTTCTACCTCAGTGACAACCCTGGTTCGTTATCCTACGATTAGTTAGTAGTTACAGATTAACTCCGTTAAACAAAGGAATACCATGTACACGGGGTCGGGCAACGATACATGGGTGCAAAATTGTGATTCTATTATATACATACTTTTATTACCTTTTAAAGTTGGATTCATTTTGAGATTAGAGGGACTTTAAACATATATACTTTTCTTCTTACAGGGTTAAGGAGACAAACACCAAATGCGCATTTTTAAATGAAACACTCAATTTCTTACTAATAAATCATTCTCTTAATAATAAATGTGCTACTAATAAAATTTTGACAAAATAGGCAAAAGTGTTTTTAAAATATTTTATAAAAACCTTTTTTTTATAGAATTTTTTACCTCACTTTTCAAGTACACCCGGTAGACATAGTACTTTTGCGCAATAATAAAAAATTGTTCTTTGTATACTTATTTGAAGCTACTTATTTGAAGCCCGGTTTAGTATTTTTTCTAAGAGTAACGACTGTGATAATGAATTATTACGTAAAATATTTCAGAAAAATCATTATTAGGTATACACTGACAGAGGGCCAATTACAGAGGGACGGGACAGGCCTGATAATGAGCCCTCATCCTTCATAGTATGAAATATATTCAACGAAAATTGCGAGTGATATTTTCTTAACTTGACTACCGCGCCTCTATGCATGGATATGCATTACTTGTTCCATATAAGAAACCTGGAAGATGTCATAGCGCATCCGGTCCATCCATTTTCAGATTTGTCTTTCTTTGTTCAATGACGATATTTTCAGTGTTCTAATCGGCGCGTAAGTCTATGAACAGCCATCTCTAGTTGTAACTGCTTGCATAAAATGATAAGCAATTACCAAGGCTTTTGTATTATTTGGTCCAGCTTTCAACCAGATAATGTTACTAGAAAATCCGTCTATGCAGCCTGTTATACATACAGATTCCAAGTGGCTTCAGTTTCTCGTAACAATCGCCAGAGAGCCAGAGAAAATTGGGGCATTTATAGTATCTATTGTCTCCTTCATAGACGACGTCGCTCTCGTAGTATAACTCCATCCAGATCCATGACCGTGTATCGATATTTGTGTTCCCAAAAATCTAACCAAAATATTAATTTCTGTGTAAATCCTTCTTGGAAATAAACGAAGTCGGCTAGATTCCTTCGAAAATGATGTAAACTTAGAACAAAACCGTCTTCTAGAAGACATGGCAATATTTTTTTGTGACAATCCGATTTGAAAGTAGGGTTTAATATATTCGTCCATAATGTATGATGATTGTACTTAGTCGGCACAATTGCAACATTATCAGCTCGCTTTTCACTACTGAATAATGAAAACGTCGATGTGGTAACGTAGTATTGCTGGGTATTTAATTTCGCATGCAATTTACAGGAAAAACTGTAAATTTACTAATTGGCAGAAAAACTGTAAGTTGACTAATTGACAGAAAAATTGTAAATCGACAGAAAAAGTGTAAATTTCCTTAAAAGATATTTTCCAATGTTGGCATGGCAGCTCTATGCTCTCGTAATATTCAGGTAGGCTAGTCATTTAATACATTCTAGTTCGCAAAAAATCCCGTAATTCTGATATTTTGATATGTTGTGAGGATTCATACAGCTACATAAAACCAAGTTTGTAGGTTCTAAACATTGGTGCTATCTGCGTGGTGGGGAAAAAAACACGATATTTTTGGAGTTTTTTTAGTTTTTGTGTCATGACCCATAAATAATAGATCCAACGTAAAAAATAATATCAACTTTTTTCAATCGGATAAAATTTTCTTCATTTGGAAACTTCCATATTCTTAGGACTAAAAATATAAAAAAGTCTCCTTAGGCCAGTTATCTAAAAATAAACAAAGTTTTAGATAGTTTTAGATACTTTTGGACTTTTTTTGAATTTTGGGTTATAACTCGTAAATAATGGATCCTACGGAAAAAAAGTAATCTTAGCTTTTTTCAATAAGATGAAATTTCCTTCATTTCTAAACTAAGTGCAGATCATTTCTAAACTAAGTGCAGATCAATAGGTTTTGAGTGACAGGACCTCAAAACTTGATATTTTAAAGTCATGTCAAAATTCCCCGACAATTGAGTCCTCCATCTCAATTGTCGGGGAATTTTTAGACAACGAGGAGAATATCGATAAAGCTGTACCTACCTGATGACATACTGCCTCATTGTGACGCATTGGGACCACCAGACCAATTTAATAAAGAGCTACATTACACTTATGTTACCCAGCGATTTTATTTGTAATATGGATTATAATAATATAGGTGGTTTTGCGGAGAAATTAAGTTTTTGAAGTCCTTTATCTCAAAACCTGTTGGTCGTACAAAATTGCACTTAGTCTATAAATTAAGAGAATTTTATAGTGTTGAAGAAATTATTTATTTTCGTTATTTTCGTTTCATTATTTTTTTTATATAGGTTCCATTATTTACGAGTTATAACCGAAAAACTCACAGTCCAAAAATATCTAAAACCATCTAAAACTGTTTTTTTTTTCAGATGACTGACCTAAGGGGACTTTTTGATATTTTTAGACTTAAGGATATGGTAGATTTTATTTCGTTTAAGCTGAAACTTTTCCCAAATATAAGCCCATGATTTTTGTATTTCTTCTATTTTACTTATATTCACATTACCTGTTTCCAATTTAAATTATTGAATTTGATTTCTAGAGACTAATTACTGAGATTAATTTTGGAGACTCGCATAATCACTGGCTACGACCAATTAATATCCATTACACGTCCAAATCTAAAACTGATTCACAAGAATAACCATGGATATTCATGGGATACATCATATCGTCCATCGCCACGTTTTAATGTATTGTATCCAAATCACTAGCGATCCATAACTGGTTTTGAGACAATGTAATGGACATACATCGATTACATAAATTTAATTTATCGTTATATTTTGCATGTTTTGTGCTGCTTGGTGTTTACAGTCTGTGTTTTTGGATGTTGCACTATACGACGCCTTGCTAGTGCTTGCAAAATAGATATAATATTTAATTTGATGTAGCAGATAGCATTTAACATGTATCTTATGAATAAAATCAATAAGTGAACATCCATTGAATTCCTGAGATACAGAGTGACATATGTGAGAAATATTAGATTTAGTTTTCTTAGAAAAATGGCTTGTACAAGAAAAAAATATAGTGATTGACCATTTCATGTAGGCAGTAACTTTGCCAGATATTGACCTGACTGAATTTCGTTTTGCTATGGCCGAAAATATCTTTATAAGTATGCAGATACTGTGTACCATTTTTGCTCCATTATGGGCTATCCAATTGTAGGGATATCTAAAATGTATTTGTAAGAACATCATAACGTCATAACATTCGTTTATAACAATTCGTAATATAACATGTAGAAATTTAGAATAATGCTGAAAAACATAATATGCGCTTTACAACAACCAAAAAATTATAAAAACATACAGAGTGCTTCAGCTTTTACGCCAATGATTTCAGAAGATTGTTGAAGTAGTTATTTTAGGCAAAATATTTCTAGACTCTTATTCGCTTCCTAAGCGAGCTACGCCCATTAAAGGATTAGGGTGGAAATAATTTTTGTAATAAATATCTCAAGAACTGTTGAACGTATTCTAATATACTTTCATATGATGATTGTTTCACCAAGTACTTTTTATTACATTGTATTTTGATTCATGTAAAATAAAGAGCGGCGTCTCGTTTGGGGGATTTTGATTTCTTATTAATAGCTTTTTCTCTGATAGAAATGTCATCAAATCAATAGGGGGTTGATAATTTTCTTAAAATAATACATAAGTAATGTACCTAGGTACTTTTAGCCAGAGTCGATAACATGCATCGTTTTCTAGAAAATTTGATTTAAAGTATTCGTGTTCATTGTGAAAATAAAAACAAAATAAAAAAATTATTATTAATTTAAGCAATAATAACCTCATAGAGAACGGTAATGAACTCTTTAAAAATAGTGGTCAAAAACAAAAGGGGAAAGAATAATACATCTACAAAAGGTACTCAAAGTTCCAGAGATCTACTCTGTTCAATACATAGTTAATGTCTCCGAATAAATTACCGTCGAACCAATGCCAATTGATTTTGAATCTGACGCGGTTCACCGAATTTATTTTACCGCAATATTTATTTATTTATTTATTTATTCATTCTCTTGTACTAACTGGACTAGAGTACATTTTTTCCTTAAGATATCCCCTGCAAAAAAATCTAAGTATGCAATGTCAGCTGAACGTGCTGGCGATGCTACAGGCTCACCACGCCAATCATCTTGGATAATTAGCATTCAACCAGTTCCTAACTTGTATTCCGTAATGTCGGAGCAACATCCAATAGGATCCAACTATTATGTCTCACCGGTAAAGGCAAAATATATGGAATATTTTCTTCAAGCAATTCAAAAAATTATACGGCATTCAATCTGGGTGGTAATATATGGTCACCGCAAATGTTATCTCCAATAATACGTTCATACGTCCAAAGATATGTTCGATTTTATCGAATTTATTCCAACACTCTCTTTACACGCTCACTAAGTTCTTCTTGATAAAACTAAAGCTTTTGATGCTCAATACTTTGATGCTATAGTAATCTATGGCGGTGCTCTGATACTTCAAATCACTTCAGATACGATCACTTTTGAAGATTATGTAAGCAGATGTTTCTTGACATACCTACACATATTCAGAATTTATAAAAGGGTCCCAGTTGCACATAGCATGTTATAGTTATCGGAAATTGTCCAAAAAATCGGATGCAAGAGGAAATCGCGGTACCAGTGCCAGGATCAGAATCAGCTCTACGAGGAAATTACCTTAGAAATCGCCTGAATTTCTCCGGAACTCATAGCACAAATCTGATATGATTCTATATCTAACGACTGGTGTTTGTTTAAAGTTTAAATTAAGAACCCAGTCGTTGAGTGATTCTCACTCAACGCCCCCGTGTGATTTCTAATCATGAAAACACTGTTCGACATTTTGGTCCGAGAACAGAAATGTTTGAAAATTGTGATCAGAAAGAGGCAGACATCAAAATTATTATACATGTAATTCATGCTCTAGAAACAGCAGAAGCAGTTCTCGTAAAAAGCGTAGATTGCGATATAATTGATATTTTAATGTAGCATTTTGAATATTTCCAACAGCTTAGTCACCATTGACCATTGATTAAATATTCGGAATCTTTACAACGTTTTGGGGTCAAAACTTAGCCGCGCTTTGCCCTTATTTACTACCCTAACCGGATGTAATTCCACTTAGTCGATAAGAGGAAGGTCAAAAAAGACCTCATTCCTTGCAATACAGAGAGGAGGAGAATCACTAATATACTCAATGTGTGAGATTTTGAATAAGCCATTTACAACTATTGAAATAAACTCTCCCTTGTTCAGTGGACTAGGAACCTTGTTTGTTAAAATTTACGGCGGAGATCCAAAAGATTTTAACCAGATTAGAAAGGAGATATTTTGTCACCGGAACAATAGCCCAGAGACTCTACCTCCCACTCAAGCTGTCCTTCTGCTACACTGCAAAAGGGCTCTGTATCAAACGAGCGTATGGTTGTCACTGAGTCATGCTCCAGATCCCTCTGATTTTGCCTAGGCGAAATCTTCCGAGGGCAAACTTATCCCAAAGTGCATAGCAATCCTATATATAAGTAAAGCTTGCGGGGAAACATTTTTAAAAAAGAAACTTTATTGTGCAAATGTGTGCAAATTCTTTGGTATATTTTTGATTATTCTGTGTTTTATGTTCATCTTATTTAACTTATAAATTAACATAACACGAGTAGGTATTTATATATTGGACTCTATATTTTATAGTATTTATATATTGGTCAATATTTCACCTGATTTTTTTTAAAGTAGGAAGTATCTATAAATATGTTTAATCTTGTTTTTAGTATTGTAAAGTTTTATATTTTGTTGTTGTTTTTTTAAAATATTTTATATTTTAGTTATCTTTAGTTATCTATAGTTTATCTTTTTGCTATCTCACATATTCAAGACTGTACAGAGTATTTATGTATTGGATAGACAAAATTTTGAATAAAGTAGAAAATTATATAGTGCATGTATTTTTTCAATAGTTTTTGGGTTGATTCAGGATTTATTTTTTTGTTAAATATAAACATATTATACAACAGTCGAATTTTATTCTCTTTGAATTAGGACTATTCTTCCGAAAAAGTAATAGTTTCGAGAAAATTAGCAAAAAATTTTAAAAAAATACCCTTGGAGTGGATTTGGGGTAGTTTTTCAAGGGGGATCCACAGGTCTTCATCCTATCTTTATTTCTAGTCCCCTAACAAAGACTTTTTGAGTAAAGACCAAACTTTAACACGCACGATAACTCTCACTATAGGATTCATACCTACTAATATTCGAATACGTTGAACAGTTTTTGATGTATTCATAAAAAAATGTTTCCACCCTAATCCATTATGGGGCTCCTTTAGGAAATGATTCGAAGTATGTTTACTAGAAATATTCTGCCTAAAATAACATTCTTTACAACATCCCAAAGTCCTGGGATTAAATACTGAAACTCCCTGTATATTCAAGCAGGTTCTGATGATGTTTATGTTGCTATCATGTGAAAATTAAATGAATACAGAT
>CAXKVY010004435.1:0-19339 GCA_964058915.1 Tetropium fuscum | reverse complement strand
CTTTTTCCATTTCGACATTGAGTCATGACAAACCCCTGACAATTACTGCACATCATCGTGCATTTCAGCCCACTTTTTCTACGACATTTTTTCTGTAACATAATATTTTGTCATAGGAGTGTGAAAAAAAAATTACTTTGTGACCTCTGATCCAATATGGCGGTAATTTGGCGCAGGGAATTAATGAGGACTTTTCTATACTTATTTCTGATACCAAGAAGAAGACGTTTGTGAAAAAAAATCTGGCTTCAATTTTATACCCTTCAATTATTCCCTAATTTTAAAAAATAATAGGGACTCTAAGATATAGTCCTGTGTAATGCTTGTTGGGTTGCAATTATTGACAAATAATTAAATTAATAGTAAAGAAAACATTTTTAAAAACAAGCTTTTATTTACAAGATATGAAAGCTACACAGTTTAATTTAGCGACACACTTTTATATTATATACATTGTGTAATGTAATAAATTGAAGGGGTAAATTTATAGTTTATTTTCTTCTTTTTAGAGTATTTATATAAAAGCTTGTATTTAAAAATGTTGTATTTAAAAATGTTTTTTAACTATTAATTTATTTTTAATTTTTTAGTTATCACTGGATATATTTCTATTCTGTTCATATATGTTCATTAGGGTGGCCCATCTTTTTCGAAATCGAAATTTTTTCTTTCTCACCCCAGCAAATGGTTCCATTTGAAGAAAAAACAGTCCACTTAAAATATTATTGAGGCAAATTTAAGACAAGGGGTGCCGCAGAACACATTATTATGCAATAATAGAAGTAAATGGAATTATTTACATTCTTTGGTTGATGCATTGTTTCTTTTTTTAAATCAGCAATATTTATGTTTAGAATGTATCAATGTATCAATATATCTGTCTGTATTTTATTATGAAACGTATTTGTTTATTATTGAAAACGTATTATTGAAAACGTATATTTGTTTTTTCATACTTAGTTTCAAATATTATCCTAATTCTACAAGATATATTGTAATAAAAACAATATTTTTTGCACTATTCCAAAGCATGCGAGAGGGTTTCTTTTTTTACATTTGGAAACCGTGATTTATAATCTTTTACAACTTGGAGTAAAAACTGTTTTTGGTCTTCATTTTTTGTTAAAATGTCATTATAGTCACCAATAAGTTTGATTCCCCTCTCAGCGGCATCCTTTAAAACTTGAATTTGGTTTACAATACTGAAACATCGAGTATAACATTCAGTTTCAATCCATGTTGTTGGATCATTTTCTAAAAATTTCATAGACAAAACAATTTTTTTTAAAAACTATTTAGTGTTCTCGCATATGAAGTCCTGAATTTCCTTGTTTTCAATGTCAGTAATGTCACTAATCATAAGTCGTTTAATACCCTCCTGATTTGGTGATTTCCTATTCAAAGCTTTAACCATTTCTCTTTTAGTGGTAACTGAAATATCGTCATCAAAGAAAGATAAGCCAATATTAACTGAATTAAGGTACCACAAATGGTTCACTATTTTACTACTTGCGACTTGAGATATTTCTTTGTCAATATTTTGAAAATTAATGAGTTCTTTACAAAAGTCTAAGTCATGAAGCGGTGCTTTACTAGTAAATGATGCTTTAAACCAGGCCTTTACATAAACCTTTACAATAAAGAGACATATAAAGGGTCCGCCAATAAGCGCGCTCGATCTTTAAAATGAAATAAAGCAAGTTGTGTGAGAGGTATAAATGAAATTGATTTTTTGTTTGAAAGAGTATTCGAAGGCATTATGTATGGAAAATAATATCGGTCAAATGTCCACCTCGGCTTCGCTGGGTGGCGCGCATACGAGAAGTCCAATTTTCAATGACTCTGGCGCACAAATCGGGCTGTATTTCATCGATGGCGTGGCTTATGTTGACTTTGAGGGCATCAGTGTTTTGTGGTTGGTTTGCGTAGACCTGTGATTTAAGAAAACCCCACAAGAAATAGTCTAGTGGGGTTAAATCGCACGATCTCGGTGGCCAGTTGATGTCGCCTCCGCGCGAGATAACCATTCCTCCGAAGCGCTCGTGCAGAAGATCCATTGTGGCGCGCGCTGTGTGGCTCGTAGCGCCGTCCTGCTGAAACCACATATCCTCGACATCCATATTGTCGATTTCATGCCAGAAAAAGTTCGTTATCATGGATCTGTATCGTTCGCCGTTTACCGTGATGGACACACCATCGTCGTTCTCGAAGAAATACGGCCCGATGATGCCTTCGGCCCAAAATCCACACCAAACAGTTACCTTTGCTGGGTGCATTGCGACCTGGTGGACCTCCTGTGGATTTTTCTCGGCCCAATAACGGCAATTCTGCTTGTTGACATTCCCATTTCACCAAAAATGTGCCTCATCGCTGAAGATGATTTTGCGACCAAAATCGGGGTCGACTTCCAACTGCTCTAAAGCCCAATCAGCGAAGATACGGCGCTGTCTATGGTCGTTTATTTTGAGCTCTTGTGTCAGCTGGATCTTGTACGGATGCATGCCCAAATCCAGATGCAAGATTCGGCGAAGTGATGTTTCCGAAAGGCGGAGTTCCTGTGCGCGACGTGAAATTGACTGTCGCGGATTTTCACGCACACTATCGCGCACAGCGGCTACATTCTGGGCAGATCGGACGTTTCGACGACGCGTCGGTGTTGGCTGATTGTTCACCGAACTGGTTGCCTCGAATTTGTTAATCAAACGACGGATAGTCGACTCAGCAGGACGATCAATTGCACCGTAAAATTGGCGGAGCGCGCGGAACGTTGCTCGAACCGATGAATGATTTTCGTAATAAGTTTTAACGATTTGCACATGTTGCTCTCGGCTGAATTGGTTCATGGTGATTTGTGAAGATACACTGAATAATAACAACTACGTTTGCCAACTCTACCACAAACAACATGGCCGCCATGAGCTGTCAAAGATCGAGCGTCCCTATTGGCGGACCCTTTATCTTCAATAGGTATTTTTTCTTTTTTGGCTGTGATGGGCCAGGTTGGTCTTGTAAAAACTCTTCTTGGGCCTCAATTATTTCATCTTCATTTTCGTTGGAGTTAGCTGAATTACTGCTTGGTGATGGACAGGTGACTGTTTCCTCTAATCTACCTAATCTACGTTTTCTTGTTAACTTCTTTGCATTCGTTCGGATAATTTCTGTAATTTCTCCTCAGCTGAAGTTCCTCCACTCTGCATAAAGTTTATCTAGTTGTTAAACACAATGAAAATCATGACGTGTTGGAATGCGAGCTTTAACCCAAAAAACTGATACCTCTTTTATTGTTAATTTAGCACTTTCATGTACACTTCACTTCACGAATGTTATAAAAGAGCACTTGTAATACCTGTCTATTAGACGGCAATTTATTGCTAATCATTTGTGACGAATAGTGCCCAACTAAGTAAATGAAAGTATCCTTTCGTAAAAATCTAACATCAGTCAGCGTTAAATACTTTTTCAAAAAGGAACGAACACTAGAACTTATAATGTCACCTCTGTAAAGCACAGTTGGAACCTGACATGAAAACCTACCGTAGATGCATTATATTATATTTCCAAACTTATAAATATTCCAAAACAAATAATTTCTACGAAATTATTACATATTTCGGCTTGAAGCTGCAGTGTTGCATAGTTATGTGCATTACTTCTCCTAGACAAGATCAAAACCATTGCTCATCTCGCCAAATTACACAAGTCATAGTATGAAGCCAACCAAGGCGTCCTTAAAATTCAGATGCATGATTTAACCCAAATAATTCAATCCCAAAATCGTAACCGAGATAACAAAATTTTGGACGGATTGGAGCAACTAAGTTTTAGATCCGCCATCAAATTTCGCCAGCGTTGACCCTTGTCGGTCCCTACAATATTTGTTCGTGGACCACCAAACTATCCCTAAGCTTTCCCGAGTTATAGCTCTTTAAAATTGATATAGCGGCTATCTTGTTTTCCGCCATTTTGAATTTTTTGCCCTTGAACCCAATCATTTGATATTCATATCATGGGGATGCTTAAAAAACCATAGTCCACCATCGTTGTTGAGTCCGCCATATTGTATTTAAAATGACGTCACTCAGCTAACCTTGCACTGTCATCCAAACTAAACGTGTATGCAAAATTTCAGCTTAATCGGATGAGGATGGCCGCTTTAAAATTCAAGATTTGTCCCAAACAAACATACAAACATTACAAGTTAAATACAAGCTTGCAAAAACGTGGCATCCTACGCCTGATTGCAACAGGCTACGGCTACCTACTGCTTCTATAACAAGTGTTAGAATAAAATATTCACAATCGGATGTTAGAACGTAGGTGTTCTGTATCTAAAAATTGCATCAGAATGCTTATATTCAAGCATAGTCGTAGAGACAGAGTTTTATATATGGCACTTCGCTGTTTTACTAGAAATATGGAATGTTTTCATGAGTATTTTCAATGCCATGCAGGAAATTATATGAAGAGCGTAACCTTAAATAAATGTCACCTTATTGATTATAGCATATTTACCTCATTTTGTGAGCAAATGGAAGTTTGTCAGTTTCCAAAGATATTTAAATGAGGTGATCAATCTAACTTGTCAACCTTCAAATTGATTTTGGCCCGTCTCGGGATTAAAATTTACCCGGAAACAATATGGCTGTGCCGGAAACCGATACAAATCCAACTCAACAGTAATATTTTTTCTCAAAACTGATAATTTCTTAAAACTGACATAGGAGAATCTCAGTAACTAAACTGATCAACAAAATTAACGTTCCGCTGTAAAATTTTCCTAATTTAGGAACTTAGTAAAATTGGAATCAGTATCTGTTTGGATTGTAAGCTAGACCAATCATTACTAGTCCTTATTTTTTACTAAAATTAGGTATATCACCTAAAGTTTCTACAGGGTGGTATAAAACAGTGCAAACGTTCTGAAAATTCGTCATGATGCCATTACAATAAAAAAAATCCTGGATTTTAACACTAATGGCATAAAAATGTACCTCCAAAAATTTTTTCATTTTTTCAAAAGTAGTTAAGTAATCAATTTAATTTATAGATGCTCTCATGAATCGAACGCGCACAACTGCATTATGATCCATCTTACTGCTCAAAAAATAGATAGTTATGCAGTTCTTAGCGCTTTATTTCGTCGACTAATCCGAATTTACTCAGTGCCAAAATTAGGGTAAAGGACCCGGCACGGAACATACGGAAAATGGCCCTGGGTGAAAATGTCCCATATTCCAGGATATTATCCAAAAATCGATGCTGATCAAGTCTCCATGGGCCCAAGGCCCGAAAATGCGATCCAACGGACTTTTTTCAAACCTAAGCTGATGAGTTGCAACAAGCAATCGCACTGCTTTTCGGACCCTACGCTTATAATATTCCATCATACATCTGTACAAATGAAATATACTATATATTGTATATATTGAGAATGTAATATATAACACATAATACTCTAGTATCTTCTCTGTCTTTCCTTGCCTTTACAAAGCGAAGGAGCGGAAGGGGAGGGGAGCTTTTCATATATACCTTCGTATATACTTTCAAATAAAATTATTTTTTATTTTCCAATCAATCAACTTTGTCGATTTGAAGAAGATGATGGGCTACATTTATTGTAGTTTGTAACAGAGTTGCATCGGGGTAGTTGAACTCAGGGCGGTGTCGAGCATATCCAAGGTACCACAAAATGCTGGATCCGTGAGCACAAGATCCAAGTGTTCTCGATCCAACTTGGCATGTGCAATAATATCCAGTTATAGGTCCATCGTCGTCACCGAATTCTCCAGCATCGTTGTAACTTATAAAAACTTGATGGGTTGTAGCGCGCCGGAATCTCGAATACACTCTAACCCTAATGAAGAAGTTCTCATCATTTAACGCAGTATCGATCTGCAGCTCATCATCGTCATCCATTTCCAGTTGATCTTGAATGTACGATATTGCCAGGTTAACCTGATACACTCCGAATGTCAAATTTTTTTCAATCTCTCCCATTGAGCATTTCTTCTACGGATATTATTTACTTCGACACGAATTAGCAGTATTCACACGACGTAGTATCGTTCTCGCTACATCTGCAGTAGCGTTTTCCATTATTATCAGAGAGTAATTATTATCACTTGTTTATTATGGCGCTACATTTTCTGTAATCGTCTTCTAGATGACGTACCTTCTGAATATTAAAAGTATTACCCAAATGCTTAAACATGAATTTCAGGTGCCCATTCCTCGCTTCCACAATCCGTCTTACTTTAGTGATGAGACGATTTGTGTTGGCCACTTCTGTATCAAATTGACGTTGACCACGCTGCAAAAATGCAGGCATTTTATGTGAAATCACCAATCTCTCGAGGAACGGAACAGAGACGTGATAGTCTCTGTACCCGCGATCCACTAAGAATATGTCGCCATCCTGGAACCAATATCTCAATGCATCCCCATCTCTATTAAATTCAGCCTGAAGAATCGCTGCGTCGTTATATCTTGTATCTGAAAAATATGGACCCAAAATGGCCAAAATATATCCATCAGTTCCCACGATCAGCGTCGGTTTCAATAAGTGCCGTCCTTGGTGGAGGGAATACGATTTTTGGAGCACTTGGAGGTTCGAGTATTTATGGATGTAGGAGTATGTACCATCGCAGATGAAACTGGCTTTAGGCCTGTCAGGCTCCTCGTTAAATAAAGTGTTAGCAAAACCCGTTACATGGAGAGCGATAAAGTCTTTTTTCCCGATCGCCTGAACACCATATTTTCATGAAATCTTCCTATTAATGACCTTCGGACAGTGTTGATTACCATACTAATACCTTGTCTGGTATTGTAATTATATATTACTTTTAGAAACTCGTCAGAGACTCCATGCCTCATTTTGTATAGAAAAGCCATCAAGTCTTTTTTGCTAATTCGTCTGAAAAACTCACCAGCGGATGTTGCATTTTGAACTGCTTCACAATAACTGAATAGGTCTTGAAACTGGAGTTTGTTCATTGGATACAGGTAAGCGAATTCCTCATCACTCAAAACGTCTATATTCGTGAGCCGTGGCTCAGTTATCGCCAGATTTCTCAGATATTCTAAGAGTAAGACCATAAATCAAAGGTCTCAATATAAAGCCATTCTGATCAAGGTGGTGTTCGCAACAACGAACTTTTTCAGGAACATATATATTGCGAAGTACAAAAACATATATTCTCGCTTCCACGCCTACTCTTCTAACTTCCTCATAAGCATTGCAGATAAAACACGCATGCTCTCCCTTTTCATTTAACACATTGTAACCTCTTCTTTGCTTCAGAGGTTGGCAGGGCAGTCAATATGCGGTAGAGCTATGGGCCGTGTGTAGATGAGATATTTTTACAAGGTAGCAAGTTACGCCAGGGCGCCAGTCGATCGTGTCGACAGAGAGGGAGGTACAAGACACATACAAAATCAGAATTAAAATTCCACAATAGGATAAAAAAATTTAATGGTAACAGTATTTACCTGAAGGGTAAATAAGAAAATATATGCACAAGAATTCTATAACTAGGTATATATTATATATTACAAATTTTGCAAAACAATAAAAATTAGCGCAGCGCGACAACACAAATTGCTTGCTTCAATAAAAACGGAACAAAAAAAGGCAAACAGTGCGCAGCAATAGTGTATATTATATTAAATATGGCACTGGGCACTCGAGTATATCTGATGGCAGCAGAAATATAAAAACTTCGTGCACGGTACAGGAATCGCTATAGTATAATAGGCAGGACTTCAGTTAATGAAAAAAACATTTAATTTGGATGTTATTCCCCGAATAACAGCTGTTATTAGGTTCACAGATTTTATAAACCGAAGTATCAATACTGAATACTAAGCATTACCTAAGCAATTTAGACTGCAATGCACTCTTCAAGTGCCCCAGACGGCTTGACGAAAACAAAAAGGAAAGTAGGTATCAGGCTTTCCAAATTTTTGCCGGCAAGGCTTCTCTTATATATGAAGGTTAATATGGATTTAGAGGCCTAAAATATTATTACCCCTGTACCGTTTGCCGCAAAGTGATCATAGGTTTTAATATTATTTATTTGTGGACTTACCCTAGAATATAATTAGGCCTCACTCAACACAAAATTACAATGCCTGTACTCTTTCCAGTACACCGACAATCTGCTCTCTTGGCCGTCAAATTATTTCTGATGCTCGATGTGCCAGCAAAAACGTATCTGTATATCTCGCTTTTTGTGCGCTTCTTTAAATTTAATGTGATACCACCGATGTTAGATTTTCTACAATAATAATAATTAAATCGTGGTCTTATGGATATTACTTATTCAACACTATTGCATGCATAATTCAAACTAAAATTTTATACACTTAAAAAGCTTTAATTTGAATGGTCGCGACACACCAACCTGCAATTATTCTACATTTATATACTTTTAGATTTTATATACAGGGTGGCCGAATAGTGATGACCGAATAATAGTTAAGCTTGGTCATCCTGACCGTTACAACATTCAATCTCAAATGCGTCGGATCCTCTCTAATTATCCGGGTCTCATTATTTATAGATAAATTGCAGTTGAAACAAATTCGATGGTTATTTTCAATATTGAGAACATCCAATTCATTTGTGGTACGTCGTGCAATCGCGATTTGTTGTTTATCAACATCGTCACCTATTCGTGGCATCTGAGGAGCCGCCCCAAGTAAATTGCACACGTAACATCGCAATCTCTGTGCCATTGTCCGGTTTCGATAATGGTACAGAGTATTGTATATATAATAACACAAAGTACTGTATGAATAATACCACAAGGTACTCCACTGATTATAAACCTTCAGTGTTTGACAAAACTGTCTCGCGAGTTTATTGAAAGAAGTTATAACTGGGACACTTCCAACACTTTCTTATCTATCAACAATATAGATTGTTGCTAGTGACAGGTGGTGACAGTGCGTTTGCTCGTGTCAACTCATCAGTTTATGTTTGAAAAAACTCCGTTGGATCGCATTTTCGGACCTCGGGCCCATGGAGACTTTTGATCAGCATCGATTTTTGGATAATATCCTGGAATATGGGACATTTTCACCGAGGGCCATTTTCCATATGTTCCGTGCGGGGTCCTTTGGTCGTGTAACATTTATTTTGTTGATCAATGTAGACGTGGATCAATAACGCGGTCAGAAAATAAACCTATTTAAATATTGTTGCCGCAGTAATGTGGATTTTAAACTGAAAGAGTCGTCTTAATTATTTCCCCGTTTTCGCTGGACTGTACATAGCGGCTGAATAATTAACCTCTATGCTTTTTACATTTTCCGTAACCCATTATGTTTTCTAAATATAGCATTCTAATTACCCTTTCACTGCATCGTTCAGGAAACCACAACCCATTATTTATGCAGTGCAACAAGCCACGACAAATGCGTTGTCTGGTTCTTTTTACAAAATATATACATATGATGCGATAATATTCCGCTGGCGATGATTGCAATTGTTTCCGCACTTGAGCATGGCAGAGACTTTTTTATTCCTGCGCTATGTATGTGAAATGTTTTCCGCTAGAATCAAAGTACGTTGGGCGCCAGATTACCCCTCATTAGTCGTTGAAATAATCCTTCTCCGTTCTCGTATTAGCCTTAATAAAACAACAAATAGCGGTCTGTCTCTTAAATGGAGTTGCCGGCTATGCAACACCTATAAATTAGCCGTCGTCCGACCTTCTCACTATTTTAAGCTCGGTCTTGTTCCCTGGTCTCAAGCACTTAATCTGTATATCTTTCTCTACCGCAATTCCTACTTTACAGCTAATTTCCTTTATCTCCCTTACAGAGTTCGTCTCTTATCCGAATAAACTTTCCCAACGTCCCACAGCGTTCACTTTTATACATTTTCTATGCCAAACTAAGACTATATTATAGGATCTGACTTATAACAGACCACAAGCGAGGGGAAAAGGCATCCCTTTCCCCTGCTAGGGGAAGGTCCATGGATTAGATTTAAAAAAATATAAAACTGAAAACATTCGGAGGAAAATACGAAAATCAGTATTATAATATGTGGGATCAAAGGTATACCTCCAGCACAAATATTATTTTTAAATTTTCTGCAAGGAAACCATGAATAAATAAATAAATTATGCGATCCAAATATGACTTGTCTTTAAGTCGCCCCTAGGGTATGCAAATGATTCAATGAATATATTTCTTTCCCATATTTTAATGCGCCTTTCTGTCCCAGACCTGCAGGAGTTTACTCGAGACTCCACTCCCTCGTATATACTGATAGGCTCATACTATTTCAACTCCATTTGGTATAAATATTTTTTTTATTATTGCCCTGTAACAATATTAGAATTTGTTAGGGGGCATGGGGTTTCGCATATCGTTAATATAAACATTTCGAAACCAGGGATGCCCGCATACCTGAGAGCTATGTCGTGCTCTCGGGTTACAACTAACTCCTGTATTATTGCATCTGATATCACACATCCTAAGAGGCTACATACCTATGGTAGTGGAATGCTTGGAACGAAAACAATAGTTCAATTTGCTGTATTTGCCTCTTTCAACGAACTACTCGTAGCATTTGAAATCAAATCAGATCAGATCAGATCAGATATCAGAATTCCCAAGATTGTCTCTTTAAACTAAATAACATAACGAAAGACATGCGATGTTGCTACCAAAATGTGCGTGGACTAAATAGTAAAATTCATATTTTTTTCTCGGCTGTGTCTATAGTGTTTTCGTTTGATATACGAAGTAGAGTACAAAATTGTGCGTCATTTTACATAGAAAATGTGAGTATCCATCATAATATCGAGATCCCACATTCTTGATTCCACCTTTTTCACATGGTCTATACATTTTATCCAGTTGGCCACATTTACTTCTTTGATTGCACCATTGAGAAGTTTTTTCACATCAGCTATCTTAAATGGTGTATTTTCTCTAGCAACTGTCCCTTTTATTTGCGCCCAAATAAGCTCCATTGTGTTCAGTTGGCAGTGATATGGAGGTAATCGAATTACCTCCATCTCTCTTGCTTTGGCCATTCATATCAAACGAAAGCACTATAGTGTCGAATTTGATGTTGTAGCATTAAGTGAAACATGGTTATTTTCTGATGTTTTAAGTAATGAACTGTTTTCTAGGGATTATGAGGTATATCGAAGAGATTGGAACTTTCTCATGTCAGAAGTAAGAGCTGGTGGAGGTGCATTATTAGCGATAAAAAAATCTTAAAGCCTGAAGCTGTTGATCGAATATACACTAATGATAATTTTCCAACAATCGACTACGTAGTCTGTAAATGTACTTTATTTCATGATATATTTTCTACTATGTCGTTGTATATTCCACCCAAAATTTCACTTAACGAGTTAGATTTGTTTTTGAAAATTTTAAGCAACTTGAATTTCTGCAAACAATAAGTGTGATTGTGGTCGGATATTTTAATGTTCCAAATTTTCACTCAAGATATTACCGATAGAAGGATTGCACTTAAGAGCTGCATGAATTTGTTTGAACTTCAATTAGGCGAATTTAATAATATAATAAATATTGTTTCATTTTACAATATCAATTAAAAAAGATAAAGCTTATAAAAACTGTAAAAGGACTCGTTTTTATATACATCTAGAGAAATTTGAGCGACTAAGGATATTACTTAAATAATAAATTAAGGTTGTTTATGAAAATTGGTTGTATATGGTTCATGACACGCCATCAAGGAATTTTGTTGAAGCAGCCACAATTTGCATGAAGTGGAGGATTCAATAAAGATAATATTTACAGATAATATGGCATATTATCTGTAAATATTATCTTTATTGAATCCTCCACCCCATGCAAATTGTGGCTGCTCAACAAAATTTCTTGATGGCGTGTCATGAACCATATACAACCAATTTTCATAAACAACCTTAATTTATTGGAGATGATAGTGGAGGAACATCTGGAGTCTGTATGCTACCAAAATATTCCGCAGCTTGAAGTTTTTTCAAACACCATTTCCACATACACAGTTTTAGCCAATTGTTTGGTACAATTTAGGACACCAAGTGATACAGTTTCTTATAAATATAAGTCATATAGTATAGTCCTTCCTTGTAGGTATTTTTGTTAGGTTAAATGGTTGCAGACTATATTCAAGCTTCTGTGGAAGATTTGATAACAGCATGCAGAATTAAGTGTATCCAGCATTATGGGCTTTTAAAACAACTGGAAACGGTTACTAGGTACTTATCTTTACCTTAGTAATTATCATATGGTATTATGAAATCAAGCTCTTGAACTGAACAATTAACATTCACCGGTGTTGGCGATTCTTTAAACTGTCGCTCTATCGAGCCCTCCTCAAAATTTGTCCGCGCAAATAACATTTACAAAATGTCACTTGAACGCATCGATCGACTTAAAAAGGCACACATTAAACTGACGAGCCTCCACATCAAATGGAGTGTAATTAACCGGTATCGGAGAAGTTGACCCAGTCCCTCGATAGAATTTGTCAAATTTATACATAAATCCTCTTACTCAATTCACAAAAATTATTCACATGTAAACGGTGAACCCGTTTGATTGATATTTCATTTTGAATATACAAATATAGTATCTGGATTATAGTATCTGGAAATCAATAACTCTGGATCCATTAAACCAGTTGAATATAATTATTAGGGACTTGTTCAATCGGGACGTAATGCACTGGTGTAATTAAGTTGCGGTCAAAAACGGTTTTCTTTCTGCGTCCTTTAAAAAAATAAATGAATACATTGGGGTATTACAGGAATGTGAAATATGCTTCTAGATGCTGCTTTTGCATCGCTACATGACCAGTTTAAGATGGAGAATGTGCATAAGGCCTACCTCGTTCTTGGTAACATTATTTATGAACGCTGTTACCTGCGTCTATCTTATATATGCAATTGAATTATGTTTGGTTTCTTTTATACGATGTTATGAAACTTATTTAATGAAGGTAACAACTCACATCGGCTAACTCGTTAACTCATCACATAAAATGGTTAATATACAGGGTGTCCCGTAATAACATGCAAAAAAATGTAAATTCTGTCAAAAATTAAGACGGGTTCTTCGTATACATGTTTTCAAAATAACCCTCTACTGTCCAGCTCCCTTTTAAAAGGGTGTGCCAAAAAACAATTTTTAATTTCTATATCAAAATAACGTACCTAATCGGAAAAAGACAACATTTGGCACGTCTCGGTTACTTAATCAAGAGGCATCTAACGAAATCATGTCATCCACGCATAGGGGTGAAATTAACTATTAATAACCTTCTTGAAATTTCGTAAATATCTTTATGCTCGCTACTTTTTTCAAGTAAAAAAAAATAACTAAATATTATAATTAATTATTTTAATTTGAAATAACAAGATACTCATTGCAGTTTTGGATTCTACGTCAATGTTTAGGTGAACTTTACTAAAGGTTTTCTATTCTTAAAGTTTACCGTTTTTAATATATTTTGATATACGTGTAATTGGCACGTATATATCTTTATACCTTTCCTACCATCGCGAACACTGCGCTGTCGGTAAGTATAAGAAATATGTCTAAGTGGAAAGTTGAGCCAAAAATGACGCTACACAGCTTTAATTTTACCGTAGCTAAAAAGTCCCTATGCAAACTCTTATTTTTGAATATTTAGAACCGCAGCAACTTTCACCCCAGTTGCTAATTTACATTTATTCTCCCTAATTATGACCCGTATATTAGAAGCGGTAAGAAGAGTCCCTTTTTTATCTTCTGTGACTTTTCGTGTCAGTAAACCCTGGACCCTTCTCACCCTAATCAATACACGAGAAAACTGTTATATTCCGAGCGAAGGGACCCAGAGACTTGCTGCTTTTTACAGACACTGGAAATGACCAAAACGTGTATTTATTAGGCCTTATCTTACTCAAAAAGCACTACAAAGGTCCGAATATTGCGTTATCCAGGAATTCTTCCTCCGGTACAGCGATCACATCATACACTTTTTCAAAGAAATCTCCGAATGTACAAATAGGATTCGGTGGAGAAATATGTGCCCTGCGGTAAACTTTGAAACTACCCCTAATATTCGACCAATCTCATCGATTTTCCTGGCTCAATATATTTAAATAATTATCCACCGGGAGAGCTAAGTTTAATTATATATTGTGTTTAGGTTTGACGCCTCCTCAAACTTGCAGGAAGTCAGTAACAAGCATATCGCTTCTAAGCACTTTGATAAATTTAATATGGACCACGACGCTGCAACACGATGTCACAAAGTTCTCAACAGCTCTGCTCTACTGATCTGAGTGAAGCGCTTATTGACAAGATGACAGGAAATCTGTCGTCGCGGCGGGAAAAGATAATAGGCAAATCGACAAGTAACTGCTAATTTATCAGAATATTTTTTACAAATTCTACTCTGCTAATACTCTATTTCGTGATGTAATTGAATATTTTTTGTGTCTTTAAACCGGGAAACTTATCATATTATATATATATATATATATATATATATATATATATATATATATATATATATATATATATATATATATATATGTATATATATATATATATATATATATATATATATATATATATATATATATATATATATATATATATATATATATATATATATATATATATATTGTCGTATCCTCGACTGCAATACGTAGATTGTTAAATGACGTCGCATTGTAACTACTATTTGTACAACAATTGTAACAAGCATATTATATTAAAAATTACAAACATTAATATAGGTTGAGTTCCATGCAGTTCTAGTTTGTTGTCACATCATATCATCCGCGTTTTATATAGCCATTAATTGTGAGGTAATTACAATGCTTTCGCGGTCTCAATCCATGACGGTTTCTCGGGCTTGGCGGTTTTTAAATATTATTTTCGTATATCTAATACGGACATATATGACATATTGCGTGTTGTATTGAAATACAACGGCTTGCGAGTTCACCCATGAAGGGAGATAAAACATGCAGAATTGATATATCGTAGTGCGAGAAAGCAGCTATGCGCTTGTGCTATGGTATGTTAAACGCGGCAACTTTAAGCAAAACACTAAAAGCACAAGACAAACGAAAGGTTATGATGCACAGGTAAACAATACCGGTATTACCGGCCGACGCTATAGTTGTTATTGGTTGATAGTAAACGCAAGCGCCCCAGATAATATATCCACTACGGTATAGCGATATGGTATATTGCTGTTTATATGCTGGGGCCATAACCTCCGTTAGTACCATGTGGCACTTTATTCCTAAAACAGAAAACAATTAAATAACGCTCCACCGTATATGCGATGGCTTCATCAGAAATGATTCAGGGGTAAAAGCGCGTTCTATTATACTTTGAAAGATATCTCGTAGCACCAGATTGAGACTGGAAATTCTTGTTCTCTCATTGACTTAGCCATTGCTTCAGTCCTAAATAATTCCATGAGAAATATTGGTATAACTATGGGAATTCACAACAAGAAACCGTTGCACCTCATCAACTGACTAGCAAGCATTTTTGCCAAGTCTGTCAGGCTGTAAGTGGTAAAGAAATTTCATTTGTATTTTGAGGTTATGGGGAAGGAAACAAACACTTGAAAAATTAAATAAGATATTACTTATTTATTACCCATAGACTCGGTGCTAGGTAACATTTCCACAACTTCAAATAATCTTCGTATTTTACATTTTAATTGGTTTCTAGGGTTCCGTGCCCAAAGGGTGAAACGGGAACCTATTACTATGACTCTGCTGTCCGTCCGTCTGTCCGTCTGTGACCAGGCTGTATCTCATGAACCGTGATAGTTAGACAGTTGAAATTTTTACAGATGATGTATTTCTGTTGCCGCTATAGCAACAAATACGGAATAAAAACAGAATCAAATAAATATTTAAGGGGGCTTCCATACAACAAACGTGATTTTTTTGCTCGTTTTTGCTCGATATTGATAACGGCAACAGGTAGACGTTAAAACAGAATAAAATAAATATTTAAGTTGGGCTCCAATACAACAGATATGATTTTTTGACGTTTTTATAGATAATGGTACGGAACCCTTCGTGCATTTGGCCGGTTCTTTTATTTTTACATAATATCTTTGTTAAAATTTAAACCTACCTTATCCAATACATCCAGAAATGTCGAAATTGCCAAAAGTAAAGTAAAAGTAAATGTAAAATATGAGGATTATTTGAAGTTGTGGATGTGTTACCGAGCACTACAAGTTTATTGCCGTGTGATTTGTTTTGACATGCACGAAATGTCGCAAGTGTATTGAGCGAACGCCTTCATTATAATAAATCAATAGTCTAGGTAACAAAATTTGTATCCAAGTTCAATCGAAAGGTCGACAGTCTTAGTACGTTTAAAAAAAAGGTTACAGTCTAGCTAGCAGAGGTATTATGAGTTTCGTGTAGGTACCTTCAGTTTAATTTACGTTTGCGTGGTAACTGATAGTGATCTATATCATAATAAACTAACTACGGCTAGTCTGGTAAAAATATTATTTTTAAATGTATCTACCCTAAATGGTGCATTTTTAGAACGATTATAATTTTTGAAAGCTGCGCTGATGCGCAGCTGTGGACTGATCTGTAATTACGGCGTTCTCGCTTATATCTCGAAAACTGTGCGTCGCGTCATAGCGAAAACTTCCATGTATAAATGCATAAAACTGGAAGCCTATATTTTTTTTGCATATTTTTTTTGGCATATATTTTACGTTACTGTCTTTTACCTTACGTTACATTTTTTTCGCCTCGACGCCGCACCATTTCCGAGATATGTGCTCTTAAAAGTCGGAAATGTAAAAAAAATATTTTTTAAAGTTTTTTGTCATAATTCTTTTGTCATCTCATCGGCCATTATATATATATATACATATATATATATATATATATATATATATATATATATATATATATATATATATATATATATATATATATATATATATATATATATATATATATACGCACACACATTTATTTATATAAGGTATTCAAAACAAAACAATTCGTTACACGTCATCAACTGAGCAGGGAACATTGTTGCGAAATATGTCACACTGTAGTAAGTGTCAAAGATATTTCATTTATACAACAAATTTTTTAAAAATTAAATGGAGAATATTAAATTTGTCGGTTAACAAAATTATCATTTTTAATTTATTTATATTTATTCCAAAGCCTATAGATTACCAGAAAAAGCGGGTATTAGAAATCATATGTTTTAATAAAATACATAGACTTAATAAATAAAAATATATAATACATTTGGTTTTTACACTTATTTATTACATAAGTAATAATACACCTTATTACCAATATATTAAAAAATATATCTCAGTTTTATTTTTCGAAAATATATACTAGTTTTTCTATGTTTAGACCCTAAAGTAAACCAAAATTTCAAAATCGGTTGCCATATTACTTGTAGGTATAAGCCATACTTATGGTTTAAGAAAATCGCAGTGACAGTGGAGGCAGTTAGCAATAATTGTATGCCTTTTAATTGATTAATTGGCAATTGTTTGCCTATTTAACAATCGCTTAATGCCATTCTTTTATGGCCCCCTCGACGACTTGATGAAGTTACTGATAAAGTGTGCGACGTACCTTTTTTCAGATTAATATATTCCAGCATCTCATAAAAAATCATTAATACCTTTATCGCCCATAATAATCTCTGGAAATTATTGAAATATAAACAACGATCCTTTACAATAGAAATGTACTATTTTAACCTTTTTGTTATGCCGTCCCCGTTAATTAAAATAACTTAATTAGGTGTGAAGTTTCAGCACAGTCAAAGCTTATTAAAACTAGGTAACAAATTAAATTAAACCTAATTAGCAGTCCTACAAAATTATGACGTACATTACCCAGTACCCAGTAGTTGTTTGGAATACATGTATTATGCAACGGGTTACTGATTTACGTATAGAAATGCGACGTCTTTGCACATGCTGTGGTTTCGGTAAGAACTCATCAAACTACTTCGTCCTTGTTCAAATATGTGCAGACAGCAGGGCATATGGAACGCCATGCTGTCTGCACATATTTGAACAAGGATGAGTAGATTTCGACAATACAAAAGTACTGGCCAACATAGAACTCGTAGCTCAAGAATTGTTAGAGAAGGTATAGAGATTGAAATGATATAACAAAATATCAATGAAAGGGACGATACCCAAAGATTACAACCGGTATGAAAACAAGCATTTCCAGCAAGACAAGTTAAGGTTGATCAACCAAGCTAGAAATTATGGAGAATCTGAATTTGGCAAATCTGACTATGCCGAAACGTTGTTCCACCAGAATAGAAGATACGTGGAAGAAAACCCGGGAAATTATCTACTACATTCTACACACGCGCGAAAACCTGAACATACCAACATATATAAGTATATATATATTGAGATAAACGAGAATATAGAACCTAAATCAGCAATCAAGTACAATAAATATAACAAATTAAAAGTAAATTAAATTCAGTAGCCTACAACTAACGAACAGACTATAGTATAAGCGCAAACAAACACTTGCCTATGACCAACGAACAGAGTATAGCTGAACGCCAACAAGCTAGGCGCATGATTGGTCCAAACATAATATCGTTATAACCAAATAATTAATCGCCTCAAAAATCTGTTTCAAGTGAAATTACAATAGACAAGTCATACTAATAATTATCACATATCAAAAACTAATAAACTGTGTCTAAGTTAAAGGATTAATGCAAAAGAATAAGTGTAAATAAAGGGTTCGAGAGTTTAGCTAGGAAGCAAGATGTATCAGGTAGAGGGAACGCGCCACACAGAAAGCGAAGTTACATGACAGAAATTTAAATTAACTGTATGAAAGTATTCAGAATTCAAAATTATATTATGTGATAATCAATGTGTAATAGTTTAAAGAGAAATTAAATAAATCAAATATTATGATTTAATCTGATTGGTCAGATCAGAATAACAGAACAAGAAAGAAATAGGTAAACAGGAAGTTTCATATGTTTTTTAATACGGTACATCCGTAGCAACTACCAACAATTAGAGAGTCTAGTTACGGCGTTCAAAGAAGCAAGAGCCACGATCGTGAATTTTATAATTTTTATTAGAAAAAAGTAATTGTAAATTTAAATAATAAGTATTAATTTAATTATATATATATATATATATATATATATATATATATATATATATATATATATATATATATATATATATATATATATATATATATATATATATATATATATAAATGAAAGTATTACAGTCCACTTTTACATGCAGGTCAGTACAACGCACATTTTAGTTCCT
>CAXKVY010004434.1:0-40824 GCA_964058915.1 Tetropium fuscum | reverse complement strand
CAACCAGGAACACGACACTCTTGGGGCATTATGATATAATACCGCAACAAATAAACCGTTAAAATAGATCAAGAATCGATTAGGAACTAGGCAAGCGCGCGGGCAATATCAATAACCCTAACCCCTCTAGAGATGTTGTTGTTCTTATTGGCGCGTGGCGGCGTCCTATACTAAAACCCAAAACAAAACATCGTTAACAAGGTTGCCAAATTACAATTGACACGAGAGTTGTTAGTTGCTTGCTTCTTAATGACTTTTTGCGGCCAATTTGATTTGATAATTGACTAATGAGGAAGCTACTTTATTTTGTTTACATTCTAAATACAGTACAACATATAGGCAGAGAAGCGTCGCACTGGAACACATTCTGACATCGCCGCTTCGACCGACCTAGAGCAAGCCTGTTGAATTAGCTTAGAGAGTATATTAGCCTCCATCTGGGTTAAGCCCCCAGAGCGTGACGTCGCCATGATATTTAAAGTAAGCGCTTTGTCCCTATTAGAGGGGTTATTGATCATGTCCTCATCAATATCGGATGTTAGTCGATTTTGAGGGCAATCGCACATGCAACAATAAAGTCGTATTATTGTTATTGCGCGAGAATCATTCTCGACATCTCCTTTTGAAAATAAGTTTCGCAAGTGTTGCCTGAAGTTTTCTCCTAGCGACTATTTCAATTGGACATAATAAATGCTTCATTTTCAGCATATGATCATCCTAAACTTCTACCAGCCGTCACCACAAACCGATACAATTTTTTTTTGACTTTTCTTTATTATTTCGACACATAAGGACTGTGTAACTAATCAAATACTGTACTACAGGAAACAAAAAGTTGTGTCTAGGATTTTCAATACGCAAGACACTTGCGTAGAATGCAAGGTCTGTAATTTTATTTAAGAAGTATGTAAAAATGGAAAGAATTCTTTGTGTCTCTACACATGTGTCTCTACACATGTAAGGATGGTTTGAAAAGATGACTTATTTAATAGCCACGCGCTTTCGTGTCTAGCACCACTGAAGGAAACAACTGAAATCGAACAGACTTGTTTATTTCCCCCAAAGGCATGTCGGGAATCCACTGAACAGAGAAGTGCCGTCCAATCATCCCGACAAACTCGATTTGCGATCGCATGCCAAGTCCTCAGACGACAATCCGTTCGCGACCTACAGCTATTCAACGGTTTTCTTCGTGCCTGCTAGATGTCGGACAAGGTAAACAGACGGGGAATGACAGACTATTCCAAAGACATGCCCTTAACTTCCTTCCTCGATGGACTGTCTTATGATGATGAACACAGAGACGTACTAAAGTGTTTTTAGTGTTATTGCCATTTTTTGGACCAATACTGAAATTGTCTTTGAAACAAATAAATGCAAGTATAAAGACACTTGTGAATTCCTGGACAAAGTTCGTATTGAGGCAGGCTATGATAAATATTAAAAGGAAAATATATCGCAACTAAGGCATCGCGTACAGACCTGTGGTATTCATGCCCACGTTCCTCAAGCCCTTGATGTTGTCGCATGTCTAGCGACTATTTTTCGGGCCCGTATCAGATGATGCAGTTTTGTTTTACGACTCGACATACCAAACGTGAAGAATTACCACCTGAATATTTTAAAAATCGCATTTAGAGCTGTCAACTCGGGGCTCCTTCAAATGTATTCCCGCGACGCCGACGACACTTATTCAATAAATTACGGACGGGCGATAAGGCCTAACGATACGGGGTTTCCTGAGGATGTTGTCAATTGGATGTAGGATCTGAAGGTTTTATGATTCATATAATTTTAAACACTAACTATTTAAAGGCAAAGGCTAATATCGAGTAGGGCATCCGAGTATCGCACTAAAATGACTTCAATCAGTCGACGTTGCATCGAATGAATAACAAGTTTTTGAAACAAGTTCTTGAGGAATTACATGGAACTCTTTCTGCAATGCAATTCGCGGCTTCTGCATGTTGTCGACCAGATTATGTGGGCGACGAAGGCGTCTCCGAAGTTGGTCCCACATACCCTCAATTGGATGGAGATCAGTGCTGCAAACTGGCCAAAGCACTCGTTCAATGCCCACGTCGGCGTGGCGATCGCAGGCAAAACCGCTATTGATCCGTGAAATGAACTTTTATTGTCCAACACACATGTAAGCGCAAAAAAAATTTAAAACGAAAATTCAATTTCTATGGCCGCCTTCTTACACAAACCACGTTCTTGAAGTCTTCCTCGTATTGTGCTCTCACTGACATCGGTCCTGTTTGTGGAAAATGTTCATTTTTAGCAGCTACAGGAAGTATGCAAGCTAAACCGAACGCACTGGAAAGTTAATCCGGTAATAAATTTTGATTTTCATTTTCACTTTGATCTCTTGCAGAAATTTGCGGAAATTTGAACAGAATAAACAAGAAATGTAAACGATTTTTAAAGAGGCAATAGATATACCGATAAACCAACAAATATTGACTAGCTAAATATTTCATTGTTTTTAAAGCCACCTTAGTAACTTCTTAACGTTTGATTAGAACGAAATTGTATTTTCTTACTTTCTTTTAGCGGTAATTTTATTGAATGTATGTATGTAAACTGTTTCTAATATGTATGTGTAGTTCAACGACCGGCAACCCTGACCTACACAATGTTTTTCATTGGCGTAGCCATTTTTTCGTAGGGGGGTGAAAGTAGAAGATTTTTATATGCATATTTTCAACTCATGAAGTATTTCTTTCAGCGCGTTACCATTTTTTAGCGGGTGGTTCGCTAGTAGCCATATTTCCCACAAGAAACAAAAATAATATGTACAAAACAGGTAAGTAGCCGTAAAAAATAAACTTTAAAACGGAAAAATAAAATAAATTTATCATATTTATTGTGTAAGTAGGTACCTACCTAACCTACCAAATCGTCAACACTCGCCGATTTACTTTGACTCAATGCTTTGACAAAGATAAGAGCTTGTTTGTTAATAGGTACCTACATAACTAAACCGAGACTAAATACAACCTACCCTACCAGCTTCTCTTCGCAAAGCGATTTCCAATACACACACACTTTTTACAGCCAACAAAATTAGAACCTGACCTTGAGGTATTTTACCGTCATTGTAAATTTTCATTTCATTCGTGGCTAGGTAGGTACACGGTTTTAATTTTATAAACAGTCTTAGTCTAGAATTTTTAATTTTGCCCACTGATGTAAATTATTAATTTGTGATCTAGGATGGTAGGTGTACCTACATAAAAATAAAGTCAATAAACAATAGGTACCTACTTATGTAATAAACCAGAGAGCGTTTCCCGTTTTCGTAAATCCCAATAAAACGCCTAACTTATATCGTTGTATTTATAACCTAGCGGTCTCAAGCACTGGGATATTTTTTGGAAAAAATTATTTGAGAAATGTCTTAAGCGGACGAGGTACCTATTAGTGCCTACCTCAGTACACGTCAGTACCTACTTCGAGCAGCCCATAAATAAACTCTTTTTTTTTGTTAAAATCGTCTCTAACTCCCACTATCCATTTTTACCGTCAAATAATATTTTCCTTACATTTTTTAACATACCTATCCTATCTCGTAAATAAAGCGAGGTCTGGTGGAAATCTGTGTTTTTCAGGTTTCATACGAAACGAACAAAAATTTTTTCTAACCGCCATACTTTTCTAACTTATTTTTGCCATATTTTTGCTTACCGCCATTTTTTTATTTCGATTCTCGTAGCGGTGTATACCTACATAGGTAGGTATATAAATAATATATAGGTAGGTAAACGTCTTGCTTCGCCGTTTTGATTTTTTGTATAAGCTCCAAGATAAAAACAATTTAAAAAACAGGACATACAATTTACCTACCAACACTAGGAGATACTTAGGTACCTCTGAAAATACATAAATTCCTAAGTATCTGTACTGAAAATAAATAATTAGTTTATTTTTAGTTACAGGACTTTTTTATTTCGGCAGAGGTACCACTTACCTACACCGCTCAAATAATAAAAATAACCGTATTATATTATATACAATAACATTTAACCAGCACTATATATATACGCGAATATCTCAACCAACGCGAATGACCGTTGCATATTATAGAAATGAGCGCAATACCCGCAAACCCGCCACTGTAAGAGATCCGACCGTTTGAGAGTCCATAGGGACTGTCAAACTAAACACAGACGGGGCGTCATTCCAATAAGTTAAAAAGAGATACACTGCTCGATCATCCAGTATTCTGTCTACGGTAGAGCGGCGTTGCCGCTTTTAACTATAAAAATAAATGTTTAGGTAATTTCCATAATTAAAGTAGACGAAAATAAATGTAAAAATGGCTAACATCTTGGGCTATAATATATTATTGTATGACAATAATTATTTTATGACATTCATAAATAATATATATAATTTTTATATAAAATTTGTGGAATTTGATAGTTTAATTAAATATTGAGAAATTTGAGAATTACATGTGGCAACTGCGCAGTATCTTATATGCGGTCAGTTAACTACACATACATATTAGATACAGTGTATGTATGTACATTATATGTATAAATATATTTACCGCGCATTTTATTGACTGGACGATTGTAGGACCAAGGGAAAGATCCTAACCTAGCGGTGGTGTTTAATTTAAAAAATAAATGTACCCTTAAAAGAGTCATGCTAATTGAGGTAAAATAAGGAGGCGGGCGAAAAAGTGCCCACCTATGCACATGGTGTGTGCGTATTCATTAGACACGTAAGATGAGGGATAACGGGTCGGCGTTAGGTATTTGTTTTCCTTTTGTAGAAGCGGAGCGGGCAAAGAACATTAGACATGTGAGGTGGAATTACATCCCGCACATACATGCACACACACATTACCAGGCGGGCCTTGCGTTGCTTTTAACTGGCATGTCACAATTATTTCTCGCTGGGTAACTTTTATATAATTTTAACCCTTTTCTCGTCCGTTTTCGTGATGTTCTTTTGTCTGACGGGACGTACCGCACCGCGAATAAAAGATATATTAACGTCTGTCTAAATGTTTAGTTTATCGTTTTGTCAGCCCGTGTATACCGATGCAGGCATCTCTGTTATTCGGCCGTAGGTATATATAATAATATACATATGTCGAGCACAATCAGACACCTTAAAGAAGAACTTATAATTTTAATTATACTATGATATACAGGGTGTTTCTAAATTGATGCGAGATATTTTAAGGGGTGATTTCTCAGCAAAAATTAAAGTGGGTCTTTCATATAAATTGTTTTCCAACAGACATTGTCAGACATCAGTCGTCAAACATCAGTCGATTATCGCCTAGCAACGAGCTAGGTCACCTGTACCCCTTAATCGAAGCTCCTGCTAATAGATCCTGCTAAGAGAAAAAGCGCGCTTTTAAAGCATTTCAAAGGCCCTTATTGTGGTAGAAACAGTGCATACAACCTCCTTCGCCAGTGCGGCATCGATACACGCTCAAAACCCAAGCAAATCCATAAAAAAAAAGCAAATTCATAAAATTCTGACGTATATGTCGTTTCTGACATGGGACCTACAAAAATGGACACATGCCCTGAAAGCAGCACCAACATTGAAGATGTGTGCAAACTTGCAAATAAGAGACGTATCACTGAGTAAGGTACGTCCTTCAACAACCAAGAAACCAAACATCACAGCTACAAAATCCGCTGCGGAAATAAAAACGCAAAACGAGTTTCTAATTGTGGAGTATATTAGATTATAAGGGGCCTGTAGGTATTGTACAATAAAAATACAAAAATTGATTGATTGCTTTTAATGGATACCTTTTCAGATACCTACAAATATTTCTTTTACTACTAAGACTGAAGTGAAGCAAAATTTTTAAGAATTTACCGTATCGTTCCTTCCAAAACTAGAAGCGTTTCTTCCAAAACATTTTTCGCCTAGAGTAAGTTATGGAAGCGGTTCGGTAATGGTGCAGGATGGCGTGAGTATGGTAGCCCAGACGGACTTAGTTATAGTGAATAGGGGAGCTATGACAACAGATGGGTATATAACAGACGCTTTAGGACCATATGTTATTCCTTTTGCGCCGTTCATCGGAGACGATTTTATGTTCATGCATGATAATGCCCGGCCGCATGTTGCACGAATCGTTAATGCGTATTTAGCCGAGGTTGATATCCCAGTAATGAATTGGCCTCCTCGAAGCCCAGACCTTAACCCCATTGACCATGTTTGGGATGCTCTTGGAAGTGAAAGTACAATCTCGTGTACCAGCTTCTGCAAATTTACAGCAGCTTTTTAATATTGTTATAGAAATAAATGTAAAATGTAACGCTTTTCTAAAACCCTTGTAAAAAAAGTTATTGTAACAAATGAAAAACGATAATGTAAGGAATATATGTAGCTTGATAACAAAATAAGAAATTATAAGGTGTTACAGGTTGGCCACTCATTGTTTTAAAGTTATAGCAAAAAGGCACTTTTTGTGTCACTCTGTATAATATGGACATTTGCCTAGTTTTTTTTAATTTAACTACAATACTTTGTCTCCCTTTTTCGATACATGGAGCGAGACTCAGGCTGGAAGAGGTGCTAATCAAGTTGCTTCTGCTTTAGTAAACTTTTTGAGTAATAATGTTTTACCGGATTGCCATGTTTTGTTTGCTGATGGGTGTGCCGGGCAAAATAAAAATTCATACGTGATGTATGCATTGGCTCTTTGTTTCTCTAATGCTGCTCCTTCAGGATTAGAAGAAATCTGTAACTTTTCCCGTCAGAGGACATTCATTTTTGGCAGCAGATGGGGTGTTAGGCAGACTCGAGAAAAATTTGAGAAAAGTGGAAATACTTCTTAATGATCAAGAGTATATAAAAGTTAATGAAAAAGTAGGTACGGTTAAAGAGCTTGGTAAAGATTGGCAAGTTCATGCCTACAAAGCCCTGGACAAAGATTTAAAAAAGTTTACAGGTATTAAAGAGATGAAACGAATTATTTTTAGAAAAGATAAGAATGGCGTTGTGAAAATGAAAATGGAACATAACTATATGACCTTTCAAAGAAAAATCATGCAATAACTAAACGAGGCAAAAGTCGTAAGTCTAAAAGTTTTAAAGACATAAAGACAGAAACTAAAAAATAAAGTGAAAGAAGAAAAAATTAAAAATTTGAAGATACTACTCTTGCTCTATGATAAAAACTGGCAACGGGATGAAAGGCTAGGATTTTTTAAAGTTATTTTGGAAAATCATCACGCCACAGCACACTCACAGGATGAACATAATAGTGATTGCGAGGAATTTCGTGATTATAATGAAGGAGATTCTAAGATGCGAAGAGAGTTTGAATATAGGTTTAAATGAAGGCATTGTTATTAGTTTATTTTTTATAGTTTGTAAAGTATTCAAATAAAGTTTTTTTGTATTGTTATGGTATTTAATTACACCTAATTAGATCAAATACAATATTATCCAGAAGGGTTTAATGTAAAAGGGATTCTATCCACATGTGTAGTTAAAAAAGTATTTTATCCAAATTTATATAGCAATAATCCATTACAAAAAACAACCTAATTTCTATTAAACTGATAAGTTATTTTATAAACCGAGTAATATTTTTATAATAAAATACTACAACTACATCCTCTGAGATTCTTTACAAATTTAGCTACTAGATGAAAAAAAAATTATCAAATCGGACTTTAATTAACAAAGTTATTGATAAGCAAACTTCATCAATATTTTAAGTGGTACGATTATATTGCCGGTGAATGTAGTTTCGCATGATGCTACAATGAGATCTTTTAAATTCTATATTTTCAACGGAAGTTGAATAAACCAACCTTTTACGAAAACCCCAAATGCAAAAATCCAACGGATTTAATTCTGGAGATCGGCCTGGCCAATTCTGGGGGCCTGCAGCGTATCTAACGATTTGGGGAAACTGCGTAAGTGGCGAGCGTTAATATTAAAATGGTGTGGAGCGCAATCAAAATAATATAAAATATACAATTGTTTGTTTGTACAACATAATACAATATCACAGAAACTGTACTAAATATGGCCCCGATTTGTACGTTTATGTGTCTCATGATCACAAAACGCTGTTGTACAAGATGTCATCTATCATCTTCTACTACAGTAGTGCAGTAAAAAGTTTATTGCACTAGTGCGATAAAGAACCAGTTCAGTAGTTCTTTACTTCGTGTACTGATCGGCAACTGCACCATATAGATAGTTATAGATATAGACCGGCAGATTTTCAGACGTGATTTAGGCCAGTATGCCTTTTGCAGTACATTATACTATTGACAATTTGATGATAATAATCAATTCATGAAAGTGTCATCGCGTGTTCTTCATATATAAAAATGTTAACAAATTTGTTTAGAAATTAAGCATTTTTATATAATTTTACTCAAGCTGCCATTTATCCTAAAATGAAATTCAATCAAAGTATTACTTGAATGGCCATTGGCATACCGTTAGTGTGAACCTATCAGGTGGGCATGCCCACATACATATGCTTTCTAAAATATCCTTTATCCGTGTTCCTAAACATGATATTACTATACAATTGCTACAGGTAAGATGGCATACCGTTTGTGTATGTCTATGTATATCTCATATAGAAATTTAGCAATGTTAAACAATAATTTTCCGTCATTAAAATCAGTATTCCATTTTCATGCAGTTCATGATAGTGTTCGACATATATGAAATTGGCATTGCGATCGGGTGATTAACTACTATAGGCATACGCGAAAAAATTTGCGAAACTGTACGTAAAATTGCCGTGTGTTAAATCTGTATGCCACTTTGTTTTTAACACATTTGAGATATCTTTGGGTGCTACAATTAATGGCATATCGTTTGATAAGGTCTGAAGTTCTCAAATTATGAAATACGTATGAGAATACGAAAAAGGACTAGTGCAAATGAAATTAACGATTTTCTTCCTTTGTAGACAGTATGCCTTTGTAAGCAATTGAATTGCGGTATATTTGGATCAAATAATAACGGGCATACTGATTAAGCAGGTCTGTGGCTTCCAAAAAACATTTAGGGTTCGTTTTTTTAACTTTGAATTTATAAATTATATTTACTATTTATTTATTACACACTAATAGAATTATTTATTTAATTGCCGAGAACATCGCAGTCTTTTTAGATACATTAACTGTTAATAAATCTATATTGAAGGCAAATAAATGCTTATTTCAGCAAATTGAGGTATGATTTGGTTCAATACAATCATGTATTCCATATAAATAAAATTTATTATTCACAAAACTATGAGAATTAACATTTCATTAAGGTTTATTTGAAGTAAAATTAACGAACAGTTTTTAATAAAGAAATACATTTATTACACATGACAGATTTTTTTATTCATCAGTGAAGTCAATGTCGGTATTTGATTCTTTGCCACTTTGATAAGAAATCATTTCGGGTGATAACCGATTTCATTGTTCACTGTCAATGGAAGTTACATTAATTGTATTTTAATTTATGTCTAATTCTTAACTGCAAAGTTGCCTGACACTTCAATAAAGCACTTTCAGTAAAAAGTTTTATTTTTTCATGTCGTTGTTCACACACAAAACACAGCTTCTCTTCACCCATCTCTGAAAAATCGTACGCACAATACAATAGTTGTCACAATACTGTCGATTTTAGGCCCGTCGCGTGTGCGGCGTCCTCAAATGGCGGAACGCTACTACGTCATAAAATGCGCGGTAAATTCAATTTTTCATATGATGAACTCGCATAACGTGTCATATTTATTTAACGAATGTCAATATAGAACAAAAGGCATACTGACTTAAAGCAAGGTAATTTTTCTATAACTCCGCCATGTTTTTCACGAAATTGCACATGTAAAACTCGCATAACTTGTATGCCAGTAATTATTTTAGGTCGGTAGGTCATAACTGCATCAACAATGAAATGGCATACTGATTAAATACACAGAGAATTGTCTCTTTATTTTACAAATTGATTTTCGTTATTTATTATGTCAAACCTGTTAAAATCGTATGCCATTTTCAATGTTGACATTTCAGGATACATATATTTTATGGTATCAATTTGGGCTTGAGTAAAATGACGGAAAATTATTGTCTAACATTGCTAAATTTCTACCATATGAGATATACATAGACATGCACAAACGGTATGCCATCTTACCTGTAGCAATTGTATAGTAATATCAAGTATATTCTACATTGGCAGCCTGTTTAGGAACACGGATAAAGGATATTTTAGAAAGCATATGTACCTGGGCATGCCCACCTGATAGGTTCACACTAACGGTATGCCATTCAAGTAATACTTTGATTGAATTTCATTTTAGGATAAATGGCAGCTTGAGTAAAATTATATAAAAATGCTTAATTTCTAAACAAATTTGTTAACATTTTTATATATGAAGAACACGCGATGACACTTTCATTAATTGATTATTATCATCAAATTGTCAATAGTATAATGTACTGCAAAAGGCATACTGGCCTAAATCACGTCTGAAAATCTGTCATTATCTGCCTGTCTAATACCCAATATTGTTCATTAGAGATTACCGTTAGTTATTCTACAAGCAGCAATTTATGGTTGAATGGTTTCTTATAAAAGTAGAGCAATATGCGTAACAATTTCAATTATTTAAAAAGTAATAATCAGTCTCCAGTAGCCGTGATCGTCTAGTGGTTAGGACCCTACGTTGTGGCCGTAGTAACCCAGGTTCGAATCCTGGTCACGGCAATGTGAAAACATTGTCACGGTGGAGACTTTTTTATAATTCCTTTATTATTTTTTGCAAAAATTGCATAGCTGAATGTCGCAAAGAAATGCAAAAGAAATGTCGACGCGTTAAAAAGTTCTGAAGAAAAATATTATAGGGGTTGATTTTTTACCCCCTTGTAACAAGATCTCACGGTTACAAAAATTGTCACAATCTGTGATTTTAATAGTGCAAGTAAGTTGTCCGCCAAATTTCATTCTTCTAAATTCTTACATAGTGGAAAAAATAAATTAAATCTATTTTTCCCCAACTTTAGGGGGCTCCAACTTGGAGGGGAAGGGATTTTGGAAATAAAAATTATATGAATGATGCACCTTAATTTTTGCTGAAAAATCGCCCCCTTAAAATATTACGCATCAATTTAGAAACACCCTGTATACATAAATATACTACCTATATACTTATTTGGGCCGAAATTTGAAACTTGCAGATTTACTTGTTTTATTTTTTTTTTATTTACAAATTAAATACAATATGGAAAAACCATGTGACTATATACACGGTTCAAACTGTCATCTGTAAATCAGTTTTAATCGTCTCCGGATGATGCCAACTTGGTTGGCGAAACGCGCGTCGAGCGAAGTGAAAGTGTTTTGGTGTTTGTGGAAACTACTCCGAGTGTTATGTAAATTGAGCCTATAGTTATGAAAATATGGTCAAATGAATAAAAAAATAAAAATTGTTGTAATATTTTTTCTTTGTATTTTTGTATTTTGAAATTGTGTACTTTGTTTTTAATAAGTATTTGTAGATATTGAACAGAGTAAGGGAGACTTTAGGGGGTAGAGGATTCCGGTGGCGTATGCCCGCGTATGCGCGATAAGAAACAATTGGGACATATCTAAATAAAGCAAGTTGCTCATAAATAAGTCCGAATTACGGCAAGTGGAAATTATGCCCGAATTTATCACGGGAATATAATAGTTAGTACGTCTGTATGACACGACTAATGGCTGTTTGAAAATTTAGATACAGGTGTTGTGCATTATATTTTATAAGATATTACGTTTAGTTCGCGAAACTTTGCTTCGGGAGTGGGCATGGAATTGCAAAAAGGGCAGATTTGTGCCCGTAATTGAAATTTATTTCTACTTAAGTAAATCGCAATTTCTAGTACAGCACAGATTATGTGGAAGGTAAGACACTTGAGAGGTATACATATAAGTTTGTTTTCTGAAGTTAGCATAAGGACATCAATCGTGAAAAAAAACCAACTAAATGTAGCTTTAAGAACGATTCTAATTGATAATAAATTTTACATTGTACAGGAATTTTTCGATTTTAATTTTTATGAGAAAGATCGTCCTACATTGAACTATTTTTAACATTTGTTCCCAAATTTATTTAACAATTAATATGTGTATGTATATATGTATGAAATATATTTATATATATACACTCACCGGCAACATAGTCGATCCACTCAAAATATTGTTGAAGTTTACTTACTCATCAATAACTTTGTTAATTTAAGTCCGATTTGATTACATTTTTTTTCATCTAGTAGCTAAATTTATAAAGAATCTCACAGAGTATTTAAACTAAAAAAAACTAGCCTGCAAGGTCACCGGACCTTACGCCGCTCGATTTTTTCATATGGGGCCACCTCAAGGAAAAACTTAATAGGACTCCACCAACAAACCGAGAAGACATGGAAATGAGAGTCAGAAGAGCCATTAATGGGATTACTGAATTACAGTTAGATAACATGCTTAGAGCTACCGTCACAAAACTCGATTGTGCAAAGATAATAACGGACAACATTTTGAGCACCTAGAATAAAAAATATTTTTTGTATTTAGTGTTTCAGTAAATCTTTTATTTTAATTTCATTCCTTCGATATAAAAATGTATTCCTTAGTGTAATGGTTTTTCATTATTTTTTTCAAATGTTTTCATTTATTAAATAATTCCTTTTACCTTCTTTTATTTTGTTTCCATGGCCTGCCTAACTAAATATTTTTGTTACAGTAGGTAGTAACAATGTTCATTACTATGCAATAATTATCGATACTAATTTTAATGAAGAAAGCAAAATGGGATAGGTACAGCAATTGTAATGGCCGAAAATAAAAGATAAATAAGTATTTCTTAAGTAGGTCAAATAAAAAAATGGAGTTCCTATCTTAGTTTTATAATATCGTTGGTTGTTTAGAGATTTTTTCTTTTAAATAAGAAAGATCTAGTTAGCCTGTTCAGCTACTGATTATGCCCAAAAAAATATGAGTCACAAAGTTGCGTACCAGAAGTCTTTCGATATCACGGCACACTAAGCATCAATATCTGCCAAGGTTCATATCATGGCCACCTATGCTTAATACAATAAAATGATTATTAACTGTCAGTTTAAAAACAAATGCCATGGTGCGATACATGGTTGAAAAGAGAATTTAAAGACGATTCAGATGGGCAAAAAAAATATACAGGGTACTATTTAAAATAACAAAGTTTGCGTCACTTCCGCTTAAACCGGAAGTTTAAGGAAATGTTTGATATGCTCAAAAAAAGGACAATTATGTAATATACAACTCTCCGAAAATTTTAACTTTTTAAATAGTAAAGTTACAGAGCATTACATGTCTCCTGTGTCACCCGGTATATCTAAAAGTAATGCACGTCAATTTTTAACCATATCGGTCAACATTAAGAAGTTCCGCAGTGACCTTGAAAATGAGTAAAAATGCCCATGTTCTAATTTTTTTTATTTATTAAATCAAAAATTATATTTCTTAAATAATTCTCTGCAGTCTGAAAATCCGCATGTAAAAAGTTTTCAAATAAAATGTATTCATGTTCCATGGTAGCTGAATTGTATGTCATAAAATGTCAATTTCACCGAATTCGACGTTTTTTGACACACAATTCAAATTATTGTTTTTCTAAAACCCTTGTATCTTTCACAACAAAAACGTTATTGTAACAAATAAAAAAAGAAAATGTAAGGAATAGATTGATCGTTTTGGTATTTCCATTTTGATTTTTTTCTTCATTAAAATGGCAAAATTTACAGTTTACTGCGTTTTCTCCTCTCCAAGCTAATTCATAAGAAGCTATATGAAAAAATCGGTTCCGTGAAATCATTCTCTGGTTCGTCTATATTCCACAATTTTGCCATGTTAAGTATATCTTTCTATTCTTAAGTATTTCTTGTCTATTACTACAGAACATGCCTTTCTTTCCTCTGGAAGAGCTTGTAATTCTTTACGTTTACTGTTTCTTATATCACGTGCTTTTTAAAAGTTATGTCGGTAAAAGGATCAATTTTAATATTGTACCTACTCATTGAATTTTTTATATTTCATCTTCGCAATTGAAATCCGGATTGTTTTAACTGCATATTCTTTTTAATCTTCGTCAGTTTTCTTTTTAACCGACTTCAAAAAAAAGGAGAAAGTTCTCAACTCGGTTTTATGTTTTTTTTATGTGCGTTACCGCAGAACTCCGTCATTTATAGATCAATTTTAAAACTTCTCTTTTTGTTGAACAGGGGGTATTTCCAAGTGGGGAACTCCCAGATATACCAGAGAAGATGGCGAATGCGCTATTCCCTAATTTATAGAAATTTATAGAACTTATAGAAATTTTAATTAATTTAAAAAATATGATAGGCACATTGGCGTAGTGCAGGACACGGCTAGGCATCGCCATGTGTCCTCAATAGCCCACGGATTGCTGCCTCGCGTACAACGCAGGTTTGCATAAACGTGTGCATCACCTGGGCACCATTTGACCATTTGGAGTCGGTGCAGGCCAAGGTTAACTAATGTGTTCACTTACAATTGAATACAACTGCTTAAAGCGACACCACAATTACAAATAAACCGAAATTCAACCTTCTAGTCGAATACGATTATGTATTATTGTACGATTATGATTAATGTATACCTACGTTACACCTTTTTATATATTGCCTGGCACCGACTTCAAAAATAACAACAGTTGTATATTATCGGCCTTAACTTGATTATATTCTAAGTAAGAATGAATAACGTAATTATTTTTTACGTTTTAGTGCAGTAATTAGAATAGATTTTTTTGAAGTCGGTTTTGGTTTTTGTTAAAAATATGTTTAAATATATTTTTGGATAAATTTATTTTTGTTTCTTGTGGGAAACGTGGCTACTGGCGAACCACCCGCTAAAAAAGGGAACGCGCCGAAAGCAATACGTAATGTGTGGTGTGGAAACTTGCATTCAATATCAGCTGTGGTGTTTAAAATATTCATATAAAAACCTTCTACTTTCGACGACCCATAAAAGAATGCCTACGCCCTTGACGAGCGCTGACCTTACCAGTCAGTGAACTTCGTATAAATTTTATACCGACTTTAGTAAGCAAGTATTTAATAACTTTAGAAAACTTATTGAAGAATAAGAGGAGAGAGGGTGGGGGTGTGGAGTGTGAGTCAGTGAAGTGTGCATGGATTTAGAGACTAACCAAGCGAGGTTGGTCTGTCCAGAAAATTGCCATCGTATTAATGACTTGTATGATGTTTTATATATTGCAGTGACTTGACCGGGCAAGAAAAGTCACCTTATAAATTGAAACCGTATAAAGGAAAAAGTCACAAAACCGACACCGCTGTGAACTCTGCTTGAATTAAGCGAATGGGGCATTAAAAAGTTAGGCGGCCGTACAGTGCTAATGGAAAGATGGCAACAGGAGACAGGCATTAGGATTAACACGGCAGAAATTATTATTTAGTGCTAAACTAGAGACGTCAGTTTCCAGTTGCGGCATTCCCGGAAAAGTATTATGATAATTATTAAGGCAGCCGCGATTACGGACGCATTTTCTGAGCGGAAACAAAAAAGCATCATCCACTCTCGTATTTATGGCAATTAATTTTCAAAATAACGTGTTTTCCATCCCCATAATGTACACTCAGTTCCAAAAAAGGTGGCGCACACAATTTCCACGAGACTGTATATTAGATTTTTTTGAGGCATACACAGGGTGTCCCAAAAAAATTGATAAAGAGCGCGTAGCTGCATTTCTCCGATGAACTAAAAAAAAACCTGGAGCACCACTTTTTTTGGAACTGGAGTGTACATTCCGAAGGGGTACGTAGAAAATTACCCGCTACGTGAATAATATAATCGTCCTTGCAGTTGCCTGCATGAAACTGGTTGCATTTTTCGTGTCGTGGCGCATTAAAAATGTTTACAAACGCATTAGTGGCCTCACTTGTGACGTAATTTGTTTTCTTTGGGGAGCGAGGTCCGGGAGCGTGACGGCGGACCGAGAGGGGCTTATACGTGGTCGGGCGGAGGGAGAGAGAGGGTCGGTCGGGTGGACCGTAGTTAGTATTCATAAGGACGGGTAATATGGCTCTATGACCACTAGATGGGTGAAGAATAATACATTGTAGCGGTTAATATTTCATGTACGCGCATGAAAATAAAATGGATTATAAGTTTAATTGCGTCTGTGCAGATATAAATTAATGAGATGCTTTTGTATGGGATTAACTGGACAGAGGAATTGTCTTCGTGTATAGTTGATTAAGGGTTTATTTTGAAGGAAATTATATATTGTTTTTTTTAATTCGGTAATATCAATCGAACTGAAATTATTCTGAACTGAATTGGGAATTGAACTGAACTGAAAGGTTTTAAAAAACGATTACAATATATATATATATATATATATATATATATATATATATATATATATATATATATATATATATATATATATATATATATATATTAGCTTTGAATATAGAGGAATTGTCTTCGTGTATAGTTGATTAAGGGTTTATTTTGAAGGAAATTATATATTGTTTTTTTTAATTCGGTAATATCAATCGAACTGAAATTATTCTGAACTGAATTGGGAATTGAACTGAACTGAAAGGTTTTAAAAAACGATTACAATATATATATATATATATATATATATATATATATATATATATATATATATATATATATATATATATTGTAATCGTTTTTTTAAACCTTTTTGTATATTGGTTCATTTCCGTATGTGTGTCCAGATATAGCACTGGTAAGTGTGTTTTCCTTCTTATTCGTCTATTTGCTTATTTCTATGTAATGAAATGCTACAAACCCAAGATTACTTTTCACAAAACAAATATGAATAGCAAAGAATTTCAAAGCTAATATATAAATATATATATATATATATATATATATATATATATATATATATATATATATATATATATATATATATATATATATATATATATATATATATATATATAGTATATATATATATATATATATATATATATATATATATATATATATATATATATATATATATATATATATATATATATATATATATATATATATATATATATATTTATATATTAGCTTTGAAATTCTTTGCTATTCATATTTGTTTTGTGAAAAGTAATCTTGGGTTTGTAGCATTTCATTACATAGAAATAAGCAAATAGACGAATAAGAAGGAAAACACACTTACCAGTGCTATATCTGGACACACATACGGAAATGAACCACTATACAAAAAGGTTTAAAAAAACGATTACAATATATATATATATATATATATATATATATATATATATATATATATATATATATATATATATATATATATATATATATATATATATCGTAATCATTTTTTTAAACCTTTCAGTTCAGTTCAATTCCCAATTCAGTTCAGAATAATTTCAGTTCGATTGATATTACCGAATTAAAAAAAACAATATATAATTTCCTTCAAAATAAACCCTTAATCAACTATACACGAAGACAATTCCTCTATATTCAAAGCTAATATATATATATATATATATATATATATATATATATATATATATATATATATATATATATATATATATATATATATTAGCTTTGAAATTCTTTGCTATTCATATTTGTTTTGTGAAAAGTAATCTTGGGTTTGTAGCATTTCATAAACATAAAGTGAGATATGTGACATAAACTGAGATATGTGAAATTAATGGAAATATAGAAATATTACCATGTGAATGTTATAATTGGATCCAGGTTATGTAAAATTTTGAAAATGTCATAATTGCAAAGGTGACTAGGCATGATTTTAATATACCTGAAACAGACATTGATTAAATTATATATAAAAGAAAATGATGAGCAGATAGTTAATACAAAAGAAGATTATAAGCTTTAAATATAAGATCATACCTTCTTATATTATCTGTGAGGTGCTACACAAATAAACTCAATAAATGAAGTGAGAAATGGTGCATGACATAGACCATATGAGAAATACAAATCTAGAGACTGAAAACAAACGAAGGATAAAAATGGAAGAAGAGAAAAAACAACTTGGTTACGGATTCTGAAAAAAGAGCCTAAGAAGACGAGTAAAATTTTGTTTCCTATTGAAAGTAGGAGATTAGACTGATAAAAAATAGGGTGCAGTGCCGCACTGACGAGTTCCATAGAGCCCAGGTAGAGAAAGGCGATCCTGTGAATTGTTCTAGATCATCGTAAGAGCAGAAAATCTAAAAGTGGAAGGATATTGAAGCGACAATAAACAAGTTTAAGGTACCTTAATTAAATATAAATCATTATCTATAAAATATATAAAAACTTTTTAACGTATTATGAATTATAATATTCTACCTGCATGGATATATTTTTAAAAGAGCTCACAGATGTGTAACTTTTATTGAGGGGCAATTAAAAGATTTTCATTTATTCTCAAAATTTTTATGTTTAGTTATTAACTTTAGAAATGTAAATTTTAATATAGGTTAAGTTAGATATAGGACAGAGATCATAGAACATACTTCTATAGACCAGAATCATAAAAATATTATTACATGTATTAGAGTTGCAAACAGTTAGAACTATTTTCTATGGTATAAACACACAAAATCAATATAAATGGTTATACTGATTTTCAGGGATTATTATATTAGTTATTTATCACATTAATAAATTGTTACATTGACATATATATAATTTATTTCTTTGTGTTTGTGTGATAGATGATTTTCACAGCTTCCTTCTAAATCCCACCACTGAAATATATAATTATATTCATTTAGTGAACTGCCAATAGAGGTCTCTAGTAAATTTTAGATATTAGATGTATATACGTGAAATTTAATGGGCATAGCCTGGGGATACAAGGTAAAGGTAAATAAATTTTAAAAAATAAATGCATACCAATAATCAATAACCATTATATATATATATATATATATATATATATATATATATATATATATATATATATATATATATATATATATATATATATTGTGTGTGTATGTATATCTAATTTGTGAATAAATGATGCGGGGGCGGTGAGGTGTAATACCAGCTGCATATTAATCCTCCTAATAAATGTCCGCGTATAGTAATGAAAAGAAATTCTAATTAGGCGAATAAGACCCGGGCGGTGGTAAACTCCGGGATTTATGATTTTTATTCGTTGGTAGCAGCGCCGGAAATGGTAATGCGACATGTTTTTACATCAACGGTAATGGATAAGTTGGGATGAAGTGTCGCACGGAAAAACTTCCAGATATTATACCGATAAATAAAAGTTAGTTTTATGATCCCGACCTCCCAACTCTCCTTGACTTGATTTAATTATTTTTAATTAAATCACTTAATATTTCAGGCTCTTTAGTATGCTAAAACGCCTTGATATTCATCTTAAGAATAAGACTATTCAGATAAACAGGAAGTTGGGTGATCCTTCTTCCTTCTAAATTATATATATATATATATATATATATATATATATATATATATATATATATATATATATATATATATATATATATATATATATATACAGGGTGAGTCAGTTTTTTGTAGACAAACTTTAACAGGGGATAGAACGCACGTTTTTAAAAAGAAAAGTGCCTATAAATATATGGCCGATGTAGCTTCCTAAGGAAGATACAGGGTGTTAAAATTTAATTTTTTTTTACATTAATGTGTAATATTTTCTGAACGGAATGATATATTCACTAAATATTTTACACATATCTTAACCTGCATAGGATCAACATGTTGTATTGTTCCTGTCGAAAATACTATAGTGGATGTTACTTTTTTCGGGTACTTCGACTATTCTGCATAATAGAACTTTTTTTTCGTACGCCACTGACATTATCTGATACATATTTCTAAAATAACGGCCCCTTAGTAACAATTTCGATCTCTTGTAATTTTGCTCTAACTATGACAGTTTTCGAGATATTGGCCGTTGTTTCTCTGACAGTGTAACGTCGTTATTATAATTTTTTTTTCTCGAATTTTCTTTATGACTTATAAACGAACGCTTAGATTTTTTCATGTTTGGGGGATAATGCCTATTAATTAAGGCGCATAAAACAAGCGGTAAGAATGTTCAAAAACTTGCACAGTGGCGGGGTGGAAGGGGTGTTCCACCCCTTTCGTAAACAGAACTTCTACGCCAAAGACTATTTAAAAAAAACTTATTACGTTGTTATTTTTATTATCTACATACAGTTTAACAAAAATAATGTCCCTTCTTCTGCTTCGAAATTCCTGTGCGTTTCCTAGTTATTTTGATTTTTAGTGTTTGATGTGGTACTAAATTAAGTAATTTATTTATTAGCAATAATAATTATCAGCTAAATATTTAATTCTTTCAACGAAACCTACCTAAATATGGTTTGTTAAGGATTCTAAAAAGCCGAAATCTCTTTATCTCTTTCCAAGTAATTACAATTACAAAAAAAAACATTAGATGAACATTGATGTTAATGTTTATGGAGATATAAACATTTTTGAATTTATAGCAATATTTAATTAACAATAATAATTGTGGAATAAATAACAATTGTTAGCAATAATGATTTATAAATAACAATTACAAGAATTAATAACAATAACACTAGTACCTACATACATAAAATTAGATACTTTGTTCAAAATGTAAACCGTTCTTCTCAATACACATTTCACTGCGACATATCATAGAACGTCTTAAGTTAACTAAATGATGCACCCTTATTTCATTGCAAGCATCTGTAATGCGATTTTGAAGTTCCTCAAGTGTATTAACCGGAGTGGTATACACTATTTCCTTAATGAATCCCCACACAAAAAAGTCAAGTGGTGTTAAATCGGGGGATCTGGGAGGCCACGCCACTGGACCTCCACGACCTATCCACCTCCCTGGATAGTTATTGTTTAGCCAATTTCTTACATTTCTGCCATAATGGGCCGGGCACCCATAAAGTTGAATCCAAGACTGTCTTCTTAAATTCAAAGGAATGACTTCCCATATATTACCATGGTGTTCTTCTAAAAATTGTAGGAAATTTTCTGAATTTACACGTTGTGGCAAGAAATAAGGTCCAAACACGTGGTTGCCGTAAATTCCAATCCAGACATTTGTACTAAATTCATGTTGAAAACTTCGTGGTCGAATGGCATGTGGGTTTTCATGTGCCCATACATGCAGATTGTGAAAATTTACTATACCACGACGAGTAAAACAAGATTCATCAGTCCACAGTATATTGGATAAGAAATCCCTATTATTTTTAATGGAGTTAAGAACCCACCTACAATAAGTAAGTCTTCGTTCAGCGTCACCTGGACATAAACCTTGAACAGGTTGAAAATGATATGGGCGTCTGTGATCCCGTTTTAAAACCCGGGAAATTTTACTTTGGGAAATACCAAGAGCAATAGCAGCACGTCGAGTACTTGTCGTTGGGTTCCTATTAAATTCCCGCAATATACGGTCTCTATCTTGTCCACGGTTGTTCTGTCGGCCCCCGGGTACATTTTTCAAACCCTGGTTAACAAATCGACGGTGGATACTCACAAAAACGGAATGATGAGGTTGTCGTCTATTTTGAAATCTTCTTCGATACTCCCTAGCTGCGTATCTTGAATTCCCATTTGCGAACCCATAAATAAAATGAATGTCGGCTTGTTCGCTATTTGTAAATGTAAACGGCATGTTACACTAATTAAAATCTGGCAAATCACATATAATAACTTTTTAATCTTAAAAATAATAATTAATAACAGTGAAAATATTCAAGATGAAGCAAAATTGTTTGTAGATAAACTTGTAATACGTCAAACTGTCGTTTCAAAATATGACATAATGCTTACTTGTTTTCCAAGGAGTATAATATTTTGTTGCAATTATTACGTACAGTTACAAATACGCTAGTTTTAAATGGAAATTATTTAGCAAACAACAACAAAAATTGAAACAGAAATTGGTACATGCACAAGTTTAATAAAACTTAAAGGAAATTTTTAAGACTTTTGGCAACTGCACAATAATCTATTGTATTGTAAGTACATTTGTAATTTAACAGATTTCAACATATAAAAGTATTGTATTTGAGTAAGGCTTGATATAACAAATATTTATTTTGACTACATTGGAAAAAGATAAAGAATAAGAGATTTCGGCTTTTTAGAATCCTTAACACACCATATTTAGGTAGGTTTCGTTGAAAGAATTAAATATTTAGCCGATAATTATTATTGCTAATAAATAAATTACTTAATTTAGTACCACATCAAACACTAAAAATCAAAATAACTAGGAACCGCACAGGAATTTCGAAACAGAGGAACGGACATTATTTTTGTTAAACTGTATGTAGATAATGAAAATAACAGTTTTTTTTTAAATAGTCTTTGGCGTAGATGTTCTGTTTACGAATGGGGTGGAGCACCCCTTCCACCCCGCCACTGTGCAAGTTTTTGAACATTCTTACCGCTTGTTTTATGCGCCTTAATTAATAGGCATTATCCCCCAAACATTAAAAAATCTAAGCGTTCGTTTATAAGTCATAAAGAAAATTCGAGAAAAAAAATATAATAACGACATTACACTGTCAGAGAAACAACGGCCAATATCTCTAAAACTGTCGTAGTTAGAGCAAAATTACGAGAGATCAAAATTGTTACTAAGGGGCCGTTATTTTAGAAAAATGTATCAGATAATGTCAGTGGCGTACGAAAAAAAAGTTCCATTATGCAGAATATCCGAAGTACCCGAAAAAAGTAACATCCACTATAGTATTTTCGACAGGAACAATACAACATGTTGATCCTATGCAGGTTAAGATATGTGTAAAATATTTAGTGAATATATCATTCCGTTCAGAAAATATTACACATTAATGTAAAAAAAAATTAAATTTTAACACCCTATATCTTCCTTAGGAAGCTAGATCGGCCATATCTTTATAGGCACTTTTCTTTTTAAAAACGTGCGTTCTATCCCCTGTTAAAGTTTGTCTACAAAAAACTGACTCACCCTGTATATATATATATATATATATATATATATATATATATATATATATATATATATATATATATATATATATATATATACATGTGGATATCAATGTATGCCCGCACTTTGTCCAGGAAAATTTTCCAGGCCGATTAATAACGTCCAAGGCGGAAACCGAGCCGGCGAATAAATAAATAAGCGTCGTATCTTTCAAGATTTTTATACGGGCAAAAACTCATAATTTATGCCTGTATATACACAACGGTAACAAACTTGGCTGAGCACGGGGGGTGCATTTACCTCAAAAGTCAACTCGCCCCTCTGTGAAAAATCACGTCGTGTGTGTGGTTCGGGGATGCAAATTTAATGCCCCATAATTCTCGTACCACATTCAAATACCGGACGCCGGGGCCGAGCCTGCCATATCTTTGTTTCTTTTCAGGCCGTGTACGAGGAGCAGAAGATATTTTAGTCAGAGAGAATAAGTTCTCGGATACTCTTAATGTAGACGATGCATGAAGCGTAATAGTTAAAAGAAAAGATTGGGTATTAATGTGTTTGAACGTATCTGTTGTTACACTGACCCCACGCTGGGCGCCATATATCTGGCGCCCGACGTGGGGCTTTTAAGAAATGTGCAAAATTATCATATTATCTATTATATTCACTATCTGCAAAATTATGACCACCCGTTTTTTTTCGGTATTTAAATAGAAATACTATAAAATATAAATAGGTAAAAGGCCTGGTGAAAATAATGCAGTATTACTAATACATATTACGGAGGCGTTATATTTCATCGACCCTCGTACACTGAGGTAAAAATTTCAACCCTTTTCATATTTTCCGGTAAGAAACCTTGGGTTTCACTACGGTGGTTCCTAGCATCTCTCTCGCGCTTATTGTGCCCGATGCAATTTAGGCTCTTTCTAGTTTTTATCGTCTGCAGCTCGGGGTAAAAATAACAGGATGGGAAGTAAAAATTACAGTGTCCGGCAAGGAGTGCGATTTTTGATACGGAAATTCGGGATACCGGCAAAGATTTATTGACTTTGACGTTGGTTCGGATGGTCAGTGTGTAAAACAAAGGGGATTTTTTATTTCGGAAGATAAAATCAATGTGAATGTAAATAGGAAAAGGGTTGCTCGACCCTCTGCGATCTCCCTTGCGGTTTTCAAGTGGACGTTCTTTTGTTTCGTAAGCGCGTATCGATGGTGCGACGAGGATTCCGTTTGTTTGCCCGTAATTTGCTTACGTTTTTGTCGATTGGTGTTTTTTTGTTGGTGTTGTGATACACCTAACAATGTCAGGGTTTATTGCTTTCAAACAACCCCGAGCTGTTTCAATATTTGTTCTAAATTAAGGGCTGTGTGATTTTTATTATTTCAGCGGTATTTATTAATGTAACTGAAGTTTTTTCAGATCAGTTAAATGGTGGGCGCCAATTTTTTTGGCGCCCAACGTGGGGCTGTGGTTAATACATGTTCCGTATTAAATTCACAGTCGTTCTACAATAAAATCTTTTCATGACATTACGATTAGCTTAGAAAATGACATAATTCTAATTTATGTTCCTCTCTTTTACCTACGTGGGTAAATAAAATGAATAATTTTGTTTTAACAAGTAACTTATGGATTTGCCGCTTTATACGCTGGTTGATGTATTCTCCGGACTACAATACAGTTCCTATATTTTAAAATTCAGAGGAGACCACACACTTCCAGCGACGCGATCTGATCTGGAATTCGTAATATGTGGCCGCGAGGGTTAGAGGCGGATTTGACGCGACAAAAGAATTATAGAGAAAGAGTAAAGGGTGACCGGACTTTTAATAATTCCTGCCTACCTCGGACGTTATCTCCTCTCGGTGAGACTACGCAATGTCATTAGCATTTCGGAATCTCTGATTTACAGCGATTTGATATTTCACGACACCTAAATCAGCTGGGGCCTGAAACGTTTTTGTAAAACATAATTTAGGATTAGCAAAGGAATTCGTCGTTGGTTAATTGGCGCAGTCGTTAGGATTCCATAAAAAAATATATATATGCTGATGGATTTTATGAAAAAAAAACTATAAATAGCACTAATGGTGCAGTGTAAATGTTTTGTTTCGTTGCAAAGACTAATCAGTATTCAAACGATTTCTACTTTAAGCCGCGTCATATCCTGTATATTTTTTGCTCGTAAATACCTCCCTAATCCACTTTAGTTTCTTTTAATGTGGCAGAGCGGCATTAAAGCGATATTATAATCCCAATAATTGCAGTTTGAGTCCTTGTTCTACTAAGCCCTATACTAACTTCAACAATTCCCAGGTCTTCAGCGTTATATCGCCATGTACGGTTGTGAATAATTTCATAGATTTTAAGAAAAAGTTACAGGTCTACAAAATCAAGTATCGTTCCGCTAAAAGTAGGCAAAATTGCTATATTAAATTTGGTTTGATATTTTCTATGCCCGGTTGACAAATCTTGCTTATTTATTTCGATTCAGAAAGTGTAAAGTTTATAAATGCCTAATGTAAAATGTCTTTCGCTGCTCTCAGAATCTGAATTCTAAAAAAATTTACATTTACACAAAAATATATTACGACGTTTGGCAATATCTGGACGTTATAAAGTTACTAATTTGGCGCATCATGAATGAATATGGCCGAAAATAGTTAATTGTAACTATGTTGCGCACTTCCTAAGTTGAATTCTAAAAAAAATAACTCTGACGCAGTCGGCATTACTCCACAGAACTACACTCCCCGGCACAAAATTCCGTCACCCTAAAATTTTGCCCAATTTTGATGTTTTATAACTTTTTTATTTTTCATCTGATTTTCATAATTTTTTTACCAGTCTGTAGATCAGTTCATTGTGTGTCTTTTTAATTATTGTAATAAGTCATATTTTTCGTCCAGGCAATATTATACAGGGGTAAATCAAAGTGTTGTTTTTTGTCGTAAACTCAAAACACCCTGTGGAAAAATTGAGGCGAATAATTTTGTTTACAAACTGTTTGCTGCCATCTTAGACGTATTGTAAACATTTTGTTTTTTTATTCATCCAATTATCTCATTTCTTCTGCGAGCAGCAAAATTTTAAATGAAACGCTGTTAATTTTATCATTTTTAATTAAAAAACATCGACGTTGGCTAAATACGCGGTTATTGTGACAGAATATTTGACAGTACAGTTAATTTAGTGTGTTGTCATCATGGTAACTACAGCAGACGTAGGTAGAATTGTTGCCTTAATAGAGGATGGCCGCAATAAGAGTTATGTCTCCCGTACTCTGGGAATTGCGCGGTCTACAGTTTGTGATGTTTGGAATAGGTATCTACAGACGGGAAACTTTATTAGGCGGCAAGGCTCTGGCAGAAGGAGAATGACCACTCAAGCTGATGATCACTTTGTCATTATGAGTTCTTTAAGAGATCGAAGAGCTACTGCTGTGTATCTAAAAAATGACTTGCAAATGGTACGTCGAGTAAGTGTAAGTGAAAGAACGATACGTAGAAGATTGTTAGAAGCAGGATTGCATTCACGAAGGCCAGCAGTATGTCCAAAATTGCTTCCTCGGCATCGACAACACCGACTGAGATTTGCGCATGCTGACTGGACTGTAGAACAGTGGGGAAACAGTGGGGATTCACAGATGAATCCAGGGTTTGTTTAAGGTCGCCGGATGGTCGTGAACGGGTATACAGACGTAGAAATGAAAGATATGCAGACTGCATCATATCTGAGCGACTGCAATATTACGGTGGTTCAGTCATGGTTTGGGCGGGTATCTCTACCGATGCACGTACTGACCTTGTATTTGTTGAAAATGGAACACTAACCGCCCACCGTTACATTGAGGAAATCCTCCAAGAAATTGTTGTTCCATTTGCTCCTTTCATTGGGAACCAATTTACATTAATGCATGATAATGCTAAACCTCACGTTGCACGGGTAGTGAGCGAATATCTGGATGAGGTTGGACTTCCAAGATTGGACTGGCCCGCATGTAGCCCGGATCTCAACCCAATCGAACATCTTTGGGATGTTCTTAAAAGAGCACTCCGTCGCCGTCCTGTGCAACCACTAACCTTGCAAGACTTACGGCTGGCGCTGACAGAAGAATATCAGGCTATTCCTCAAGACAGAATAAGTAATCTTATTAATTAGATGCCACGAAGAATGCAAGCTGTCATTGCTGCGAGAGGAGGACATACACGTTATTAAAATTTGTCTTTGTTAATTAATTTTGTGACATACCTAGTGGATGTTTTTGTTAATAAAAATAAGCTTGAACTCAGCGTTTCATTTAAAATTTTGCTGCTCGCAGAAGAAATGAGATAATGGGATGAATCAAAAAACAAAATGTTTACAATACGTCTAAGATGGCAGCAAACAGTTTGTAAACAAAATTATTCGCCTCAATTTTTCCACAGGGTGTTTTGAGTTTACGACAAAAAACAACACTTTGATTTACCCCTGTATAATATTGCCTGGACGAAAAATATGACTTATTACAATAATTAAAAAGACACACAATGAACTGATCTACAGACTGGTAAAAAATTTATGAAAATCAGATGAAAAATAAAAAAGTTATAAAACATCAAAATTGGGCAAAATTTTAGGGTGACGGAATTTTGTGCCGGGGAGTGTATATTACGACGTTTAGGCAATATCTGGACGTTATAAAGTTATTAAATTGGCGCGGTCGATGTGGTTGCGTAATTTTATTCTTAGAAATACGATTATGGCCGATAATAATTTATTGCATCTACTTTTCGCAAGTAAGTATTTAAGTAGGGCCGAAAATAATTCGTTGCGCTCGTAAAGCTAAAATCTGTCTGAAATTTTTAAAGCTTGTACTAAGTCAGGTGTATCTCGGGATCATTGTTGAGAATACCATAATAATTCTGATTCGTCGGTAATCAGAAATGTGCGTGTGCTGCGCAAGGGGTGCTGTCGGTTAAATTAAGAGTGGGGCAATCAAGTAGACGATGCTGCGAAACACATAATGGGAGTTTTCCTCCAACCAAACACATTATTCCGGTAAACCTTGGAGATACGTGGATTCGCAGCGAGCTCCGCTATTGCCAAAACTTAATCCAACAATAATTTTATTGCTTTTTTATGCTAATTCGGGAAAATCTTAAACCTCGCACCGCGAAGTATAATTCCGCGTTATAACCTATGTGTTCTTAATTACCACGCCATATCTTTGAATATTCATTTGGACCTTAACATTTTGCAGACTCCACTAATCGCAATAATTATGGAAAATTTAAATAAATACACGATAATCTTTTTTATTGCCCCAATAAGTCATGCTGAAATTGCGACACATTAAAATATTGATCATTGACAGCCATTTCGGCCAACGAAAAATTAAGCGAACGTTATTTTAGATTAAATTGCATTATAATCATCTCTGGGTAGTGTGTACATTAAAACAAAATACCGGAACCAGCCCAGTTAATAAAATATATTTCGCCGCGTTACGCATCATAAATTTTTAAAAATTAAATATAATAATGAGTCTCGCATATACTACCAGTTTTACACCTAGTTAAACATACTTTTTATATTTATTGCGCACCATTATATGCTCCATTTAAAATAGAGTTTAAAAGGAAAATACTGTCGCGCAAAATATGCTAATAGTGTTTAAAATCGTGAACAGCATATTGCGGAATATTTTAAATGTATCGTTATAGTTATATACTTTGGGTCAATAAATTGGGCAAACATACATTATCCCACTTACAAGACTTAAGAAGCATCAAGTCCTTAGTTATTCCTGTGCACAATTACTACACGGAAATTACAAAAATAGAGGAAAAAAATTATATTAAGTGGATATTTTCTGAATCCACAGTTGATAGGGGGTAGGAATACAGGATCAAAAAGTTCCCATCCCTAACTAGTGAACTTCATATCTTTTTCACCCTTTTAATGAAATGACACCGTGTCAGTTTTTCAATTATATTTTGGAAATGTGATGTTCTGCGGAAAAATAGTTAATTATTAACAAATTTCATGAACAATATAATTCATAATTTAACGAAAATGTATATGAATAGTATTGTTACTAACATTATTTATATTTATTCCTGGAATTATAGATTTTCCTACTCCTTGATTTCCGGAGGAGTACCAGGAATAAAATCCACTATCAAATCCACTAAAATCCACTATCAAATCTCACTATCACTCATTCCGAGTAGTTAATAATTTTTGTAAAATATATTGTATTACGACTGTCGGTATGATTTCATAATTTTGTTGGTCAGAGTATGATTATGGCCGATACTAATATGGTTACAGCTATCCCAAAATTTTTTTATTTAGAACAGTCGTACGGCTTTATAAAAATATATTACGACGTTTAGGCAATATCTGGACGTTATAAAGTTAATTTGGCGTAGTCGGTATGGTTTTATAATTTCATTGATAGAGGTATGATTATGGCCCATAATAATTCTTTGCAGCTATTTTTCGCACAAAAAAAGTTAAATTTGGCGCAGTCGGTATAGCTCCACAAAACTATATTACACCGTTTAGATAATACCTCGACGTTTTAGAGTTATTAATTTTGCTCAGCCGGTATGTATTCTAAATTTAATTGACAGAGGTAATAGAGGTATACTGACTATTTTTGTTACTATTATAATTATTTTTCGCACCTCTCAAGCTTATTTATAAAAAATTTGAAATGTGACCAGTCGGCATGGTTTCACAAAAATATATTACGACGTTTAGGCAATATCTGGACGTTATAAAGTTATAAATTTGGCGCAGTCGGTACGGTTTTATAATTTCATTGATAGAAGAATGATTGTGGCCGATAATAATTCTTTGCAACTATTTTTCGCACAAAAAAAATAAATTTGGCGCAGTCGGTATGGCTCCACAAAACTATATTACAACGTTTAGGTAATACCTCGACGTTATAAAGTTATTAATTTTGCTCAACCGGTATATATTCTTAAGTTAATTGACAGAAGTATACTGACTATTTTTATTACTATTATAATTATCTTTCGCACCTCTCAAGCTTATTTCTAAAAAAATTTTTCACAAATATATATTACGACGTTTCGGCAATATCTGGACGTTATAAAGTTACTAATTTGGCGCAGTCGGTGTGGTTGCTTAATTTTATTGTTAGAAATATGATTACGGCCGATAATAATTCATTGCATCTACTTTTCGCACCACTCAAGCTTAATTTTAAAATAATTTGTAATGGTGTCAAATTCGACGTTTAAATCATTCAGTATTTATTTGTTTGATTATTGGTTTCTATGGAAACAGCAATGGAATTTAGTCATTACGACAAGGTACTTCAAACGCAATTTATGGTGACGCCGCGCGAGTAACCAATTCTATCAATATTATCCGTTATGTTCGATTAGGTACCCCGTATTCAATATAAACAGACTTTCATTTTTGTGTAACCCTACAGTTTACGATTTAATAACATAAAAAGTAATAGAAATATCGATACATAACACAGAACCTTTTTTGTAGAGAATTTTGTGACAAACCTTTTTCTATCCTTTGTTTTTTCCCAAGATAAAGCGATTAAAAGATATTGTAAAAAAACAGTCCGTTGTCTACGCCCTTGCCTAACTATTATAGTTATTAAGTTGGTATTAGAGCCAACCATATTTGTAATTTTCCTTAATTAATGGCTCTATTAATTTTTTTATTGATAACGACATTGAACACTCATTTCTTTTCGTTTTTATAGGAGTCACAGTTTGGACGAAAGACTGTTGTCTTGCAGCGAAACAGTGGAAGTCAGACAAGTCAAATTTCACCCGGGAAGCATCAACGACAACCATATATTGGTCCTGACATCTGATAATATGCTAAGGTCAGTATCCGGTCGGTTTTTCCCACATTAAGTTGAACAAAACTGAAATATTACTCTCACTCAAGCGGTTTCTTAGGTTGTACCAAGTGGAAAATGACGAGGCACACAACATATCAACCTATGCAATCGGGGAGAAACCCGTGGGGATATTTCCGGGCAGCAGCACCCCGTTTCTGGACATCTACGGTGAAATCGCGGTGGATTTTGATTTTGGCCAACCCGATATCTCCAGTGTAGCTATGATATATGACCTTGAAAACACCAGCAGTGTCAGTGGATTTCATAGGAGATTTAATAAAAGTATCGAAGGTAAATAAAAACATTTTTAGCTAAAGTTCTATTATATATAAATATTCCCGATGACATAGCACATGGTAACGATAAAAATAAATTAACTTGTTTGATATTGTCGGATTTTAGTAGCGTTCGATACATTAGATCACAGAATGCTTTGCAATAAACTTCGGATTTGATATCCATTCAATGACATTCATACAAAGCTATCTTGGCAACAGGACGCAAAAAGTATGTCTGAGATCCAATGGGTCTGACCCACTGCCCATTAAGTTCGGTGTTGGTAGTATGGAACCCTGTGGTTCCATACTAGGTCCCTTACTATTTTCTATTTATATATCCGACTTCCATACAGTAATCACCTTATGTAATCACTATTCGGACGACACACATCTTAACTATAATTTATCTACTGACGATTTAGTCACTGCTAACATCAAAATAAATAGATTTAAATTCTCTAGGGATATAAAAATATCACTATAACATAAAGTAAAATTTAAATCAAATAAATCAGATTATTCGGTCCAAAAAAGAAAATATTAACTTTATTAGGAAATACTGAGCTTAAAACAGTTAATGAATGTAAAAGTCTGGTTCGATTCGGATCTAAGATTTACTATCAGAACCTAAAGTTATAGTTGTGTGAATTTTTGATTTTTTCAAAACTATCATATTATTATTGTGATGTTGTGTTTGGGTCATATTTGTTAAAAGTTGATAGAAATAGGCTTCAGATGTTGCAAAATTCATGTATACGTTATTCTTCTGGTAAGTACGAGGGGCAACTAAAAAATAAGGTTCCCACATTTTTTTCAGGTGTAAGACTTTTTTATTGCAATAAATAAGTATACCATCTGAAAGCTTGTACTTTAAACTATTTCTCTACATAGTCGCCAGATTTTTCTACACATTTTTCCTGACGAGTTATCCACTTCTGAAAACCCGCTTCGAAGAACTCCGCCGCTAGGCCGCCGATGGACTTGGTGACCGCTTCCTTCACCTCTTCATCTGTACTGAAGCGTCCATCCAAGTGTTGCTTCAATTTCGGAAAGAAGCGGAAGTCGCTGGGAGCAAGATCAGGGCTGTAGGGGGCATGATCAAGCAATTTCCAGCCGAATTTGTCCAGTAGGGCGGTGGTCTGTCGAGAGACATACGGGCGCGCGTGGTCATGGTGCAGCCTAACGCCCTTGGTCAGTCTTCCTCTTCGGCGATTTTGGATGGATCTTTTGAGTTTTGTCAACGTCTCGCAGTACCTGTCCAAATTTATTGTGCCCCCTTTAGGCATTAACTCGGTAAGCAAGACGCCTTTTCGGTCCCAAAACACCGTAACCATCACTTTTCATGCTGACAGCGTCTGCTTAAACTTCTTCAGCCTAGGCGATCCGGGACGGCACCATTGTTTCGACTGTTCTTTTGTTTCCTGAGTAGTGGACGTAGTGGCACCACGTTTCATCTCCCGTAACAATGGAATCCACGAATTCTTCCGTATTCTCGGCGCATTCTCGAAGAAATCCCTCGGCACACTTGACGCGCTTGTCTTTGGGGGTTTCTGAAAGCATGTGCGGGACCCATCGCGCACACACCTTGCGATAACCAAGTTTTTCGGTCAAAACCTCAGGAACCTGGTCAGCCAGCTCCCGAAGCGTTACTCTCCGATCCTCGAGAAGAATGTGCTCAATCTTCGCCACGACTTCGTCGGACACCGATGGCCTCCCACTCCTCTGCTCATCGTGGACGTCTGTGGGTCCTTCGGAGAACTCCTTGCACTATTTGCGGACGTGTTGAACGCTGATGCAAGCTTTGCCATAAACTTCTTCCAACTGTCTATGAATTTCACTAGGTTTAAGCTTCTTCGCGTTTAAAAATCGAATCACTGAACAGATTTCACAACTGACGGTGACGGCGATAGCGGGCTCCATCGCGAATGGCTGTTAGGCCGGCACTGAGCATCGCAGCGATCGCTCCCGGTAGTGGGAATGGAGTGGGGGGACCAACAATCAAGGGGGTGTTGCGGGATTTCTCCTAGCATCTCGCGTGGCGAGTCTGCAGCGTTGGGAACCATATTTTTTACTTGCCCCTCGTATAAGAAAATCAGTGGCGTAGCCAGGGAATAGATCTAAATCTGCGAAAAATAAGTATCTATGGCAACACTGCACAGTGCGCAAGTGCAGCGCAAGCTTGAAGTTCAGATTGGATTCGGCGCACTCGGTTGTTGGTCTTTGTTAGAACATTGTTTGTTGTAGTGAAAAAGCTATTGTAAGAGAGAGAAGAAGAAAAAGCCTCTCAATACACCAGTTTGAGAGGCTTTTACAGAGGCAGAGGCAGAGATACAGAGGCAGAGATACACCGTGCAGTTTTATTTCGAGTCCTATTTTTTTATTAAATAAAAGTAACTAGTCAATTAGTAACTATTTTTATCAACTATCAGAATTTGGATTATTTAAAAATGGTTAAATATAAATTGTCGAAACTTTCCTTGGTATTTTTGGATTATTTAAAAATGGTTAAATATAATTTTTCAAAACTTTCTTTGGTATTTTTAATATTTTTAATAATTTTTTATATTTTTTAATATTTTTTTATATGCTGTATATTAATGTTTTTTTAAAATAATTTTTAATATTATATTTTACATTTCATAGATCATTTGAAATTTTGAATTAGTGTTAGTAATTTATGTTGTTTGCTGCAAAACACAAAGTACAGCTATAGATGCAAATATTATGTCGAATTCCCACAGACAGCTACGGCTTTATGGTTCCTGTTTATTTGTATGTATAAATGCTAGGTAATTATGGTGATATAATTTTTAAATAAATCTTAGGTGTTAAATTTAAATATGTTTAAATGATGTATATGTATTTAATGTTGTATGATGTATAATTATGTATTTAAATATGATTTGTCACCATTTCAAGTTTTATGTATTTATATAATTGTGTTTACAAAAAAACGTATAAAAATAAACGTATATTTCAGTTCTCCAACCCCCAATCCCAATTTATTATCCTAATTTAGTTCCCCAATTTAAATTCCGGCTACGCCACTGAAGGAAATTCGATCATATAAGTCACAAATTCGAGGACGATGGTTAGTTGAAAATTAATGCCATGCATATATGCCACTTTTTGTGTTTTAGTAATAAACTTTTAATTTCTAATTGTAGTATTTATACAACAAAATATATACTATGTAGTTCGACCGATAGATCTTTTTTCGCCGATACCGATATATCGGCCATATTTATTTAACCAAAATCGAAATATGTACTATAACTTTCTAAATACATGGGAAAATGGCTCTCGGTGAAACACTTTTTAACCGAAGGGAATCGATAACATTTTGATACTCAAAAAAGTTTCTATTTTGGCTTGTAATTTTTGACCCCGGGATTTTCAGAGCCATTTTCCCATGTATTTGGTGTGGGGTCCCGGTCCTTTAGACACTTTAAAATGTATTTATTCATAGAAAAAACCTAGACGAATTTTTATGGTCATATTGTCATATTTAATATAATTGAAAAGGGATTTAGCTGCTTAGCAGCTTTTTACAAAAATAGAAATTCAACTTTTAAATAATCTTTTTTTAATACAAAAACGAGGGGTCTAGTTTTGGTTCGTATACAACAAACAAGATACAAGCAGTTAGAATTGTTAGAAAATAGGTATATAATAATAAAAACTAGCCAAAAATAGATTTACCAATCTATTAGATAATATATAGATAGCCAAAAATAGATTTACCAAAACACTGATGATTTAAAAAAATCATCGATTTTTGATTTTTTAGAAAAAAATCATGATTTTTAAACTTGTTTCAGCGACAGAACCACTGATATGTTTCTGGATATTTTTTAAACATTATTAAGCATGTGCTAGAGGATATATTTTGTTCTTTTTATGATTCAGTTAATTATAGTTTGTTGTATTTTTCAGTTTTTCTTTTAATAAACATGTTAACCTAATACATATAATAAGTGTTCGTCAATTATTATACAATTTTTTCATCTTATTTTGATAAAAATATCGGAATTTTTGGCCGATGAAATATTGGCAGGTCTGCCGATATTGCCGATCACCGATATGTATATAGGTATCGGTCGAACACTAATATATAGGTTAAGTAATTTTAATGTTAATAGGTCGTCGTAGTCACGAAATAAGAACATTTTACTAATTCCTAATCACAGCACGGCTGCCTTTTTACATAATTTTTCATATTTTGATCCAAAACAATACAATCTTTGCAGTGTTTGTTTGTGTTTGCAGTTTGCTTTGTAGTGTTTAAAAAAATGTATATTTAATTAACTTTAATAAAAGATTAAAACAGCTTATGAGGGGCACTCATTTCTAATTTGGATGACCAGCTATACGTAACAAAAAAGAAAAGGAAACCTATTGAACAATCTGTTTTTACATGTGTGCAAGAAAAGCAAAGCATTGTTACATTGTTATATTTACAAATATATTTATGTTTCTCTTTAAATCTACAGACAAAATGTATTGATATTTATTTTTAGTAATTTTTTTTATTTTATTTTTTCTTTCTCTCGTTTGGTTAAGTTAAAAAACTGCTTTATGCTGAAATTTCGCCTTTCACTTCAGTTTCGTTTTATCTGTCAGAATTATATTCAACCCGGTACATTGTTACCTTGTGTACTCTTTTGTATTATAATGGGAGTGAATAAAGACGATTATGATTATTATAATATAGTTATTACAAGAATGGCTTTTTCAGAAAAATCTCACGTTAACGTCCAAACCCAGACTCCGCAGAAGATAGTGCCAAAATACTCTGCAGACAAGAATCAGGAACAAAGTAAGAAGAAGTGGTGCAATTTAGTCTGGCCAGTGTACATCCTAAGAGGAAATTCGACGGTGTATTCCATCAACATTGATTTGAACAAAAAGTAAGTTTGATAAATTCTCGAAAATTTGTTCCTGCAACTATACCCAATCCTATTTTTCCAGGACAAGAGCTGTTTTGAAAGGGCCTCTGCCCATATCCTCTTTTGATATGGACCAAAGTGACGCTTGTTCCCTAATATGCTTGAACTCTACCCCACAAATTTTATGCATCTGCTTGTCAAATGGTACCTTGTACCATTCCATTTTACTGGACATAGAAGAAGATGCTTATCGTAAGGTAAGTACTAATATATACCTTGAACGTGTGGGTTTGGAAAATCTATTTTTTTGTTTTTAGATGAAAGATAGTGCTAAAACGGTGTCCGAAGTACCTACCAAAGAGATAATGACGTTTGAAACAATCGAGCTGGAATTAGGACTGACAACTTGCGAAGAAGATTTCGAAACAAAATACAAATGCCCCATATTTTTGCAGAAGGACGATTCCAGGGTGGGCAGATATTTCGCCACCCATAGCGCGGGGGTACACTCCATAACGATATTTTGTGTGGAGGAACTGCAGAATTACGTTAACGGACCGGAAGGTGATACTAAAAAAGCCCTTTGGGGGGCTTAGCATTTCTAACGCATTTTTTTTTAGAGAGTGATCCTACTTCTGATATTTTTGTGCGCCCCAGCAATGCCGAGTATTTGGTGTGCACCAAAACCGCATCGTCGGATAAAGTCAATCCTGTAATGGGATTTTCTGTGTATTACGAGCCGACATCCATTATTGCTTTGCTAAGCGACGGGGGTTTGGTGAGTTTAGGTATCTGGTACGCTGCCATCTTGCCTAAGACCGAGGACCTAGCTATCTCTACCAATGAAGAAATTAACTCGCCGCTCAATAAGGTACCACAAAACATGGTTATTTATAAATGGAGGAAAATACTTTTGAAGCTAATGTACATCATATTAAATTATTATTGAGGGACTCCTTTTGGGTGACATGTTAAAAAAATGTTAATATTTTCTATTACTTTTTTAATGTTTTAATGTAATTATAGAAAATAACAATAGAAGCTGCTTAACAGTTTGAAATAGGTCCAAGTAGTCAATAATAACAAATAAAGATGAGAAATATAGAGACAACAGCACGAATTCATTTAAGAATTAAATGATCGTTGCGACGTTTAAATTATTTGTTAAAATTGGAATACATGTTGAAAGGCCTGTACAAATTTATGCCTCTTAATAAGCTTATCTGTTTTAAATGCAATTGAGCTTGTGTATTGTTTGGAGCTTTTGCTCTCCGAGGACTTGAGGCCATCTCCGAGAGCTTCAAGCTACTCCCAAGTATTTTAAGCTTATTATAAAGGCTGAAAGCTCTCGGACAAGTAATCACTGCAAGGCAGAAGCGGCCTGTGAGGGAGGACTCTCGGACTCTCCCCCCAGGAATCGAATCCTATTTCCCTATATTCAATACACTTCATATTAATTCTTCAATACGAGCAGCAACAATGAAAGGTCAACAACACAACTTTTTTCAGTCTTATTTTATACATATTTTTCAAGTGTTTTTTAAAGTTATGAAGCAAAAGATTTAAATATGCGCACATATTTCAAATTCATGGATACTATTAATTGTTCAAAAGTAGTTCATTAATGAATATATAATCTAATAAGAGTAGATAAAAGCATCTAATTGCCAGATTTATTTATCTCCAAAAGAGCCCATGAAAAACTGCTTTTTCTTTATTAAAACAAATTTGGGAAGGTGCAGATTTTAAATAAGTGGAATGAAAATTAGTCTTTAGATGTTGGCACATTTTTTTTAATTCTGATTCTGAAGGTCGTAGAGAATGATAGTAGTCATAATATGTATTCAACAATAAAACGAATGTAACAATGAAACTTACAGGGTAGTTTACTATAATCGGCAATCAGCTTCAAATAAATGAATTTAGCTACACCCCATTTTTATTTATGGATATACTTAGAAGAAATAAAGTGTGATACTCCGATGTAAAAATCTGCTAATATTACTGTAATAATTAATTCTCATAAACCATAATAACGTATATATTTAGATGCTGAAGGAGCCTTTCGATCAGTACATCCAGAAGGTATTGAAGAAAGCCTCATCTCAACCCATTTTAAAACTGTCCTCGTCAGCTGCTCAGAGCCCGGAACAATGCTACGAGGTAAATATAATCCCGAATTAAAGCCTTTTCACGACTATTCTAGGCGTTTGGCAGCCTTTAGTTGGGTTGTTTTTCATATAAAGCACAATTTTTTGAAAAGCTCGGAATATCTCGTGTTCTGAATAATCTCACTTACCTTTTCCATGCTCTCGTCGATTTCCCAGCTCCTGCAGAGGGCGGCGCAAGTTTTTCGCGAGGACTACTTCAAGCACCACTCCAAAGCTCGGGAGGAGATGGAGAAGAGGATCCAGACCTTGCACATGCTGAAAAAGAATCAGCAGAAGGAAGTTGAAAGGATGGACATGGAGCGAGACATACTGCAAGAGAGGGCCAGCAATTTGGCCGAGAAGTACGAGGATATCAAGGATAAGCAGGACGAGCTACTAAAAAAGTAATTTAAGTCTCCATATTTCTGGTTGAAGATCTGATACACGTTCTTGTACGTGTGCACTTTTGCGAACTAATGCTTTAGTCATCGCCTTAATGTAATTTGGTAGTTCAAATGTCCCGGTCTGGAAAATAATCCATTATTGTAGAGAATGTGTTTCTCATTATCTATACAAATATGTATACTGTAGGAGGATTAGCAGTTTGGCCGAGAAGTATGAGGATATCAAGGACAGGCAGGGCGAGCTAAAAAAAAGTCATATAACAGTTTCCATATTACCGGTTAACTAGTAGTTCAATTGTACCTATGATGCACTTTTGCGAACTAATGTTGAATTATCAGGTCCTGAATATAATTGAGTAGTTCAAAGGTCCCAGTCTAGAACAGACCATCTATTATAGTAGAGGATGTGTCTCTCGTTTATATGTACTGTAGGAGGGTTAGCCTTTTGGTCAAAAAGGTATGAGGATGCGACCGGTAACGCGTGCGAACTAATTCTGGAATGCTATTTCCAGAATGTAATTTAGTAGTTCAAATGTCCCGATCTGGGGAAAGGCATCTATTTTTGTAGATAATGTGATATACACTGCAGGAGGGCTAGCAATTTGGCGGAAAAGTATAAGTTGAAGCTTATATAGACGAGGAACCAAAAAATAGCTATTTCCAATTAAAGAGTAATTTAAATATCCCACTTTTGTGAAATAATGTTGAATTATCATTTTATCAGCGTAGTTTAGTAGTCGAAAGATCTGTGTAATAAAAGGGCAATCTGTAGAAAACGTGTCTCGTTTCTAGGTGTGAGAATTTGCTAATGTTGGTGTCTAGGAAGAAATGCGAGCCTTCGAATGCCGAAAAGGCCTTTATGGCGGAGCTGCAAATCTCCACTGAGAAATGTGCGGCTTATGGTCGTGTAAACGATAAAATCAAGAACAAGATGAAGTACCAGCAAGTGCAGGTAATAATATATTTACAATGCACACGTAATTAATTCTTCATGTAACCAAGTTTTGCCAGGTTTTCTGTTGTCTTCCACATTTTACGTTAGTTATCTAACAATGTTTGTTAAAAATTGTATTTTAATAGCAGATTAGTAACGTCGTGTTTCATTTGTTTTAGATGGAAAACTGGAGGGCACAAGAGGTGAAGAAGGTGGCAACGATTAATGAATCGCAAAGTAATACCATAAAAACGATCTTGCAAGAATCGTAAGTAGCTATATGAAAGTTATTATTGGTTGTTCTGTAAATTTTATTTTATTTATAAATGAGATTGTCGTGAAAGATAAAAAATGGTTCTAAAGGATGAGAACTCATAGAAGTGTTGAATTGTTTTAATTTATATAATTTTTTTATTTCAGCACCAAGAAAATCACGGAAATGACCAAAGAAGTCAACGAGTACAAGAAGTTACTTGGCATTAAATAATTTTCAGTTCTATTTGTTTTTTGTAAAAAAAAATAATTTGTATTTCCTTGCGTTAATAATAATAAAAAATATTTTATACCCTTACCTTTCTCGTTCACTTAAACCTATCAAAAAGGGTTACAAAAACAAAAATTAAATAAAATCGTTCATTATAGAAAATTTCATAAAACTTACAAAAATACAATTTACATAATTTTCACAAAATCGCATCTACTTAAAAACATTTTTACAGAAACAAAATTTTTTTCACGTCTTTAAACTTACGAGTTTTGCTTAAAAACTACATCATAGCGCACTTGAAAATACCAAAGCATTGCTCCCCGTTTCCTCACTACTTCATCGTATTATGCAATATGAACAAACGATATCTAACCCACTATGTTAAAAAGAATTTATTAATGTAATTATTAAAAATTCTCAACGTCCGAAAATCCATCTGAGTTCCAGGCCCCCTATAACTATTACGCCCAGCAGTTATCTTAGAATATAGTAGAAAAACTAAATTATTGTATATATATATATATATATATATAGGCTACTCTCTCTTTGTAAAAACATATAAACCGTTGCTAGTCAGTAGCTAGCGGTCCCCAGAAATATTTGCTTATCCTATCCTCGTCCTCGGTCAAGAAAAAGTCCCTACCATGCTTGACAAACTCCTTCTGTGTGATTTTTCCATCACCGTTAGAATCAATCGCTCTAAAAGACAGAATGGCGTCTTGTTCCTTGAAACCTAACACGTCGAAGAACAGCTTGAATTCTTC
>CAXKVY010004433.1:0-10829 GCA_964058915.1 Tetropium fuscum | reverse complement strand
TACCGTACCTACTTACCAGCTAGACCAACAGCTGGCCTACGCAGTCGCTTCTCTGCATTAAATTCCTGCTAAAAAACCACTGGCCTCCGAAAAAAGTGCTATCAGCAATAGGTACGCAGAAATAAAATACATTAACAGATTGTGTCCTTGCCATACTTGAACTCAGTGGGAAGCTGACAGAGCCTTTTAGTGAAAGCAAAACAGGAGTTCTTTCAGGTAGTTATCTGCCTGGTCTTTAGGTAAGAACGGCCCTAAGTCTTACATATGTTTGATGTTAATATTAACATATAATTTCGTATTTATAGCTTCTGTTTACGTGTTTTTTTTTGTAACAACTTTCGCCGGTCATCATATTGATTGATACCAAGAGAAATAGCAGTGCTATACCAAGAGAAATGAATATTTACAGGTTCTCTTAAAAAACAAACACTGAAGTTAGTCCCTTTTTTATGGTGTTGCCACGGAACGGTAGATATGAACGATATTTATAAAAAAACAAGAAACTATGAATTTGAATATGGCTGAAAGATTCTCAAATATGTATGTATGTGATGCCATCACCGTATCAAGGGTCTAATGAAATTGCCCCTCGTCACACCACTGATATGCCTTTGGAAGTTGCTGTTAGCCTTACTATGCATTCTGCCACTCAAAGCAAATATCTACAGTTACTTTTAGAGACACTTGGATACTTGTTGTGACACACACTCTTTTGGAGTGCTACATATAACATATTCCATGTCTTCCTCTATCAAACTTTAAATATATTTTCTCAAAATCAGTAAGACAAGTAGGGCTTCACAGAAATATAGAGCGTTTTTCAACAACAGTTCTCAGTATACCTACACTTTCATTGGCTCATAATTTTATGCGAAACTATATGCTCTTCCTCTTGTCCACTTTCCCCTTCATCCTATCGGGGAAGGTAAATCCCTCGTACTAATATATTTGCTTGTGAATAGCTAATTCGAAGATTATTATCACTAAAAACGCTGTTAGAAAGTATTAGCTCATTCCATATATAGGCCAGTCCAGTAGTGTAAAACAAAAATTTTTATTATTTTAATGGCTTCATTTATTGCCCAATATGACTATCTTAGGTTTTCCCCCTTGGAGTTGTGCTAAAATGTGGGGGGGTAAGAATATACCCCCAAAAGGGGTATTTTTGCGGTTTTACGATTCTCTTAAAACAGTCTCAATATCGAAAATATTATACTATTAAAAGATGTAGAGCATTAAATTCTTCATTGATTGAATGAGACCAGACGCATATTTTTTGGACCCATACCAGTTGCTCATCAAAGTTAGACAAATTTAACATATTTATCAAAAATTTCCATTTCAACTTCTGCGTTTTAGACTATCTTCTAAACTAACCCTTCTAAATAAAGCGGTCCTTGCAAAAGTTATAGAGAATTAAATTTTGTGTTCGATGATATGAAAAGTGAATTTTTTGGACATGGCCGTTGAGGTATATCACAGAAGCATGAGAATGTTAATAGTAGTTGGTAAAGATATGGACCTCCGCATGATTCTCAATGCCTTAGTCACACTATCAGCAAACATATATTTGTCAAAACCTGAAAGAGGAAGAGGAAAAGAATTTGCTCCCAACAGCTTCAAACTGGCAGACAACACAGAAGGCAACTCATATTTCTCATAAGTGGATGTGACACAACTTCAGCACTCTTCAGGCAGGGTAAGAAAAGGGTGGTAAAGCTGTTGGTCGAAAATAAATGTCTTCTCGAAGAAATCAAAGATACTTTAGATTAATTCCGATTCGACCTGTTTTCCAAAGCCCTCGTGAAATCGCAATTCAACTTGGCAGGCTTCAAAGGTTGGTCTTGACCCCGTTCCTACCTCCAATGAACCAGCTCCACAGTCTCTTCTCTCCAAAATTTTCTGCAAATGTAACAAAGATGGTGTAATGCAGATGGTTGTGGGTGTCGGAAGGCTGAGATAGTTGCGCAGTGATTTGTGCCAACTGCAAGGGGAACTCCTGCACTAACTCCCTCGACCCAGATACAATTGACGAACCAGATGTTGACGAAGACCTGGACTATAATAGGGCGATGAAAATTACAGACTTTGAGGAGCCGAGTGGCCCAACGAGAATCAAACGTCGACGTCTGTGGAATTTGTGTATGTACCTGTAACTACCTATTTTTCCCCTTTTCATCTTCATACATTTAATTATAATTTTTATGAAATATATCACTAATTGTCACGTCAGTATCATTCAATGCAGAAATTAAAGTCCTACAACTTTTAATTCGATATTGTTATTTCGAGAGTCCTTTACGAAATATAACCGTAAAATCGCAAAGATACCTCTTTTGGGAGTACATTTTTACCACAACTCCGCCGATGGGGAAAACTTAAGATAGTTCTATTAGGTAACAAATGAAGCCATTAAAACAATAAAACCTTTTGTAGAAATTATTTCCGAATTGAATTTTAAGCCTACTGACCATATGTTCTATAATATTTTTTATTATATTAGGTAATATGTAACTTTATTGAATTAATCAATCAAATATTTTTTCATCAATCATTTTTCGAACTTAATTAACCCGGTTTACGAAGGTGATATAATATCTATACGAGTGGCCTACCCACTTAATATCAATAGACATAATCAGTAAACTAAAAACGATTTTCGGAATTAAATAGGTATACAGACAAAAATATGTATTAAATATTTATACAATAATTATTACGTAATTATTATTATTAATTTAATAATATATACTGAGATAGTATTCTCATTTCGCGGGGTGGCCCCCAAAGTCTTATCGCCGCCACTGAGCGAGACAGCCATAGGCGCAACTAGGGGGGTGCTGGGGTGGTGCTTTATCAAAAATAGCGCCCCTAAAATCATTTTAAGTACCTTACCGATACCGATTTGACATGAGTTTAGTCCTAATACTAACGTGCTGCTAAGTGCATTCACTGCAGTAATACTCGAGCTGGATTGAAATTGTATCAAAAATTGATAAGGGCACGGGAATGTTGGAGATTTTGGAAAAATGTCAGCAGTCCTTGTTACCAAATATTAACAAGCTCCTCACGATTTTCGCCACGTTGCCAAAATCAACCGTGGAGCGCTCTTTTTCGCGGACATGAAAAGAGTGAAAGCTTTACTAAGAAATAAAACAGGCAATGAACGAATGAGCAGTCTAGCTCTAATTTCCGTACACTGGGATATTGAAGTTAGTCCTGACAAAGTTTTAGGTCTTATGGATGGGTGAAAGTCCACTTTAATATTTTTTATTTCAGTTGTTTTTGTTTTAATTTTTTTTTATTTGTAATGTTTATAAAAATATATAAGAACACATATTAATTTATTTCAATAAATGTATTCGTAGTATATAATAGTTTTTTTAATTTGAAAAAGGTATGGAATTCCAAAACTTTTTCTTGTGAAAGTCGGTGTGTTGGTATAATTGATTTTTTATTGAAATTCTGATTGAAATTCTGCCAGGAAAATGCATGACCTTGAAAATTTTCGCCTGTGACGCTATTAGGGTCTCACTGGGCAGATCTAATATCCGGGTAGTGATGCTCGAACCCCCCTCCCCCCAAATGAAATCCTGGCTACGCCACTGACCTTAGCCCTCCAAAAATTGGATGTTAGTTGCGTCTATGAAGACAACAAATGTGCATCGTCTACACGACGCGACGCGGCGGTCTGTTGTTGTTGATGTGTATCACACGGTTTGAATTAACGACCATCAGCAATAAGATGAATATTATTAATAACATATTATTAAATAAATAACATTACCATAATTTCAACAACGTAAAATACTGGTAAATTAAAAAAGGAAGGGCTCATGTGGGGTTCGAACCCACGACCTCCACGTAAACACAGTTAGTGTGGCGCTCTAACCAACTGAGCTAACGAGCCAATTGAGATTCCGTATATATTTCCGAAATATAAAACTGTTTTCGAGCTGTTTTTTTTCGCGCGAGGTAAATAAATATCTCTAGCAATGGTATGATAGCAGATAATAATCGTGATATGTTTGTAATGGTATCTTACTCATTGCTCATGTTATATAATACCATTTATGTCTACTGGTATCCTATATATTTACTGCGCTGTTTTATGTGTTGCATAACGCATGTACCTATAACCTAATTTCAATGTATAACTTCGGTGTTTATAACTTGTACCTATAATAGGTTTAGTTTTTGATCTATCGCATAAACGTTTATAAAACCACTATCTATGACCCTCTAATTTTTCTCTCTTTTTCTTTCTTCGTGTAAAATATTCTGGGTATTTTTAATGTAACATGGGATAATTAATATTTAGTAAGCGGTTCTGCAATATTTCAAAAAAAAAACATCAGTAATTGAAAAAATCTCACTAAAAATATATATTATTATTATGATAAAATTTTAAAATATCGTTAGTCTGGAAGAAAAGTTAGGTATAACCGTTGTTCAAGCCCCCAAAGGTAGTGCTGAAAGAGGGACAAAGATGAGCGATGTATTAGTTACCATGTGTGATATTACTAGCCTCACTGCAGGTCCATATCTGCAAAGTTTTACACTCAAAAACATTATAAGCAGTTTTTTTAGTACCGGCTAGTGGCCTATTAATTCTATGATTTTTGGTAAGGACGGCTTCATAAGCTCGGATTCCAGAAATCGGTTTGATTCTGAGATTCGATAGAAAGAGTCTGAACACTCATTATTTTCTACTAGCTATCGGTATGGCTATTTCTGAAGTAACCGCAATGATTAGAATCATCTTAAATTAATTAGTAATTCGGGCTAGCAAAATAAAAAATAATATTTTCTGTCGAAATCATCAGACCATTCCCAAAGGAGACCTCTAGGAAGACAAATGGAAAGTCTTGACTTGGTAAATCCAGAATCTTTGCAAGTACACAAGATAATTGAAGAATTGGAAGCAATGAGACAACAAAAGTTGGAGAAACGTATCACAGAAAGCATAGATGTCCTCATGCTATTGGATGACGATCATTAACGATGCATTATCGAATTATTGTTATGATTACATGCTCGTCCAACAAAAAAACAGTTAATTATATCGGCAGAGTGGAATGTTTGCAATAATGACAACTGATATGTCGGAAACTTTTTTGGAAACTACAAAAAGAGCTTCCGCTTTCCGAACTTGCACCGCAATATCGAGTGTTTCCAGGGACGATATTGTATCTACGCAAGGCAGCATCATGAACTTCAATTGTCTTTACAATCTTTACTCTTCATTTGTCTTTACAAATTCATCGTACTTTTGGTAGTTATAACATTCAAAAAACGTTTTTCTGATACATACACTTTTATTTATCATACAAATAAAGCAGTTTTGTGTTTATAAGAACTGTCCGTATTTGCCCCACTACTTATCCGGATCTGCATGATTATGAGACAGTTTGGGACAAATGCATCTTTTTGAGAAAATATTTAATAAAGAACCACCACTACATTTTTTTGTTAAGATAAAGCCAACATGTTGGATATTGAGTACGGCATGTCTCGAATTAAATCCTTAATTTTTTCTTATAGCTTTTAAATATTATTATGTCTAAAAAACATATCAGAACCTTCCCCACTTTATTCATAATTTGATAATTTCTGATAATTTATATCTGTATTTACGATGCTACAGATACTGAATGAGAAGTCGAACAACTAATTACTGAAATGTATACGTTACCAATACCATCAATATTTTCTCTTAGAAAACTGAGTTTAATTTCAAGGTGAGTTACATTTAATATTACTCTACTCTGCATCTAAAGAAAGCATATTTAAATTTATTTCGTATCGGTCTTCATTGTACAATGAACTATCTAAATAACAATGTCAGGCTGGGCCTTCTTAATTTCTTTTATATTACGGAACTATGGTTAACTGACCTGATTTGACTTTAAAGACCATTGTATAAGGAAGATATTGGATTAATAATTTAATCTTCAATGACTATCTAGGTCACTGCTCAACTCGGACTATCCTTCTTTTAATATTTTAATACATACATTATGATAGGTATAGCTATTTTGTATTATCGCCAGGCATTATAACACGTTATGAATGTTCTGCTACAAAGCATCTATGGTGTGGTAATGTTCTCTATACTTTGGTATATATATATACATATATATATATATATATATATATATATATATATATATATATATATATATATATATATATATATATATATATATATATATATATATATATATATATATATATATATATATATATACACATATATATATATATATATATATATATATATATATATATATATATATATATATATATATATATATACACATATATATATATATATATATATATATATATATATATATATATATATATATATATATATATATATATATAGGGTGAAGAAACCAGAAGAAAGATAATTTAATTTTAGGTAACTGATGGGCATCAAAAGATACAGGGTGTTCCATTGTTCATTTGAAACAAAAAGTTTTCGCAGTTTTAAATTAGCTAAATGTGGCATGGAAAAGGTAACACTTGGTATATTATTTTCGATTATATTTTAGTTGCAGAACCACTTTATGTTCTTACGCTGTACCAAAAAATTAAATTTAGATATACCATATGAAAAAGGTTATAAAACTCCTTCCAGATCTTTCCATATGTCACTTTTTTCTTAAAATGGTAAATATCTCCGAAACCTGAGGTCGCACCTTAGGCTAATAGGGTGCGACACATGTTTTTGACTCAAAATTTTGAATTTCAAAAAATATATAGGGTGTTCCATTTAAAATAAGAAAGTCAGTTGCTGTCCAGGAGATATGGAACACCCTGTACATTCACCGATAGTTTTAACAAACGCCAAAAAAGGATACCAATAACCTGGGATAACACACATTTTTCTCTGATAAATAGCAAAGGCGCTACAGAGCAAATACGCACTAAAAACTCACCCTGTATAGGCGTGCGTCACAATACGTTGTTTTTATTTATTTTATTTGTCACAATGTCTGCAAAAGTTTATGTTTAATTAATGTCAAATTCTGAGTACCTAGCATCATTGTGTCGCCAGTTAAACTTATACAGTGTAATTGTTTTCCCCTACAATATAAACAATGAAAATCACAATGCCCTGAAAAGTGGGGTTCTAAGAGTAATGAACAATTGAATGATAAGAAATCTGTTCAATTTGACTAATAATCGGATGCACGCTCGGATGTAGGTATATCAGCATCGGTAAAGCAAGCGATAAATTTACATAAAATTAGTGAATAATAACATGTAGGTAGATATACGAGATGTAGATTCTAAAAAAAGTCGCGACAACTATTTTTAAATGTGCATGTAACTGTATTAAATTTCTAGGCCACCTCGTACCACGAAAATCCCATATAAACAATACTTACTACATAACTGTCAAACGAACAATAATAACTATTATTTATCCTGAACCATTTTATTTTTTTAGAAATCATTATTTTCCGTATTCATCACTCATATTTGCAAATAGGAATTTAAAATATAACGATAATTTCATAACCTGGTAGTATGGTCAAGATTGATAAACCTTTTATTAGCGACGACACGATGTTAGGACTGCGAATACAATATACATGCTTTTGAAAGAAAAATTTACCCCAGCAAGATGCAGGAAATATATCTTCCTACTTGCTACAGCTTAAATCTAGCACCAATAATATAATGCTTGCTAAGCTAAACTGAGTAGGTAAGTACACTATACAAATATATATGTGAAGCAGAATACCTATCTAAGTATTGCTATTGCATCCTGCAATGAGCCCGTGCTTTATTTCTCCGCCCATGTTGCTACGGTACACGCAGTAAGAATTGCGGGTACTGTTATATATAGCTCTGGGCTTGAACCCGGCTACATCATTATTAACTCCAGTTACCGCATATATTACTAATTATTTTATCCATTACATTACCTATACCATTATCAGTAAATAATCTCATGGATCGATGGCAAGCGATCTTAAAATTCTAACAGCCTTTCATGAATGTATAAAATAGATAGATTTTATAATTAACAAATGCCTCTTAGCGTACCTACTTTTCCTTCTCGGTCGAAGTCAACGAATGTTATTCCGATTCCAAAAAACATCAATGCGTCTCAATTTCGCCCAATCAGTATCAGTGCCTAAAAGTTGTAATTTATGACCAGATGAATGAGTGTCTGTTGTTATTATACTCACATTCCGTTAGTTTTTTAATTGTCTTGTCCACCGCTTATGAACCTTCCCTCTCAGTAATGAGATTTTAAAAAGTAATGAGGTTTGAAAATGAAAAACTATTAATTAAGGATATAGCTATGAGTAATGGTTATCCCACATACATAGTTAGAAAATTAATTAGGAAGCGTATATTTGAGGGTATACTTCGTAATTCTACGACCTTTCAAAAGAACATAGAGCATCCAAAATATGTATCCATCCCGCATTTTGTATGCGGGATGGATACATGTTTTGTAGCCCCGGTTGACTCGTGGTTTGAGTAATGTCTTCAGAAAAGGGAACAATCGAGTAATAAATTACAAAACTTTTAGGTAATCCAAATGATAAAATTGATACAAACGAAAGGTTGGGGATTTATGAAATTAGTTGTAGATAATTGTAAGCAAAAATATGTTGAGCAAACGAAACGATCAATTAATACAAGGTTTAGAGAGCATAGTATATATGGCTCATCTAAAATATGGAAGAACAGACAAGTCTAGTGTTGCCCAGCATGGTTTTGAGAACCATCATAACATTGATATTACATTGATATTGGTAACTTAAGATTAGTTACAAATTTGTGAGCATAGAAATAAGAAAATGTAAAAATAGTAAGAATAGTAACAAAATGTCTTTCCCGTATAGACTTACTTGACAGCAGTTTATTGAACCGTGACAAGTTCCATCGCGATTTACTGAACCATGAAATTAATTCAGGTATAAATAGGATAGTTTCTTAGTTTAAAATTAATTTTACTCGTCTCCAGATGATGCCAACTTGGTTAGCGAAACGCGTCCAGCGAATTATAAGTGTTTTGGTGTGGAAACTCATCCCCGTCGTTAGTGCTAATATAAATAGAGGAGTTCCACAAGTGGGTATTCTCGGACGGCTCCTTTTTCTCGGACGGCTCTTTTTATTAGGTATACTCGTACTGCCGATTTCAATGGTTATGATAAAATATAAAATAAATATAACAATCTACCAAATTCATAAATATTTGACAGCTATCCTACCTACATCCCATTTACTTTATTTTCCGGCAGTACATTAGCTATTTGCACCTTTGACGAAGGCAAGCGCCATTGTCTTAAAATGGTAGTAAATTATGATAACTTGTTATACTTCTCTGGAAAGCTAATTTTAAGTATTTTATGTGATATGAAATATGTGATCTAAAAAATCATATATTAATAAGCATCCTTGAAGGACAGTCGGTTTCAAGAAAACCCGAAGAAATTTTAGAAAAAGTATTCATGTTATATAGGTACTATTATTACTATTATCATGTACATATTACTGTTATAGGTTATAGGTAACGATTCCATCGCAACAGTATTTTTCCTTCTAGAAATAAAAAAATAACGAAACCAAGAAGAAGAAGAGAAAAATGAATCGTGGAAAAATTAAATGAAAACTTGAACAAAAGAAGCTTTTGTCCAAAAATTAAGTAAAAAATTTGATTTCTTCCATTAAAATAAATAAATGGAACTACTTACGTGTACCTAGTTTATACATACATAAATAATATTTGTATAGCGTGTGATATATTGAGGTACCTATTCCATAACGGTCCTCCGCTATGAACATTTCTGTTGTTTGATTCTGACCCACTTACCTGTATCTAAAATGTTTGGTTATTCAGAACTTGGAACCTGTCTCACGAAAACTTATTTTATAAATTCTTAGTAACTACCTATCGTGCCAATATTCATGGCTAAAGATGTGACCTCGATAGGAGGGGGTCGAGCGGTACCATCGCTCTTTACCCCTAATATCTATGTAGGCCGAGACCGCCTCGTAAGCGGTAGGCCGCGCATTTCACGTAACCCTCTCCACAAATGTGATCAGTGTCACGTGAAGTTACGCAGCCTCCCCCAGACCTGGCTGATGGGTCCCACCGGCAGAGCCTTGGGTCCCACCGGGGGTGTCATGTCGGGCGTTTGAGGGATCCCTCCTGCCACTTGCCGGGCTTGCTAGAGCCCGGATGGGCGGCATTCAGGTTGGTATGGGAGGATGAGCATTGTAGCTCAGGATGGCGGAGCTCGCGAGATGATCATCTATCAGCTCGCTGGCTCCGTCAGATAACGTAAGGGTGTGTGGTTTGGCAAGGCAGTCGGCCTCGCTGTCCACTGGATTTAGCAGTATTAGTGTCTTCTCGATCCGTTTTCTTTGGTCCTGTTCTTTTCTTCGGTGTCGTCTGCTTCTTCTCGCATCAGTCGTGCGGAAACATAAGATCGTGATTATCTTATACTTACACGTTGTCCAGGATCTGGGTCTTTGGCCGCTGGTGAGGTCCGGCTTCCTCTGGATACTACCTATCTAAATAGTATACAAGTATACATACCTCAAAACAAAAACCGTTGCACGTCATCAATAAAAATTTTATTGCACTAGAGCAATAAAGAACCAGTTTTTGTATTAAATATAGTTCAATAAAGTTTTGTTTTTTGCATGAACGTAGTAAAATATCTTTTAATAGAAACATTATTTTGTCACTTACTGCGTTATATAATTCTATTTAGCCACTCCAGATTGATGTACTTATTACAAAAGTTTAATATAGTAAATATGTACTTACTTTTTTTGCAAGAAACTGA